>VWZY01001529.1:17718-48789 GCA_013399075.1 Chloroceryle aenea | reverse complement strand
TAGCTTCCCCATTGTCCCCATCCTCATCTGTCTGCTCTTCCTCTACCAGGGCCTCATTCCGGTTGCGTAGAGGCACCTGGGGGGACATGGTGGGTGAGCGGGGATTTTGCCCACTGCCCCTACCATGTACCAGCCTCCACTCTGCTCATGATTCAGGCTCCTCTCTATGGCCTGACAGGGGCGGAACACTGAGGCCATAGGAACCTGGGCGCTCATCAGCGGGTGCTCTCATTCCTCTTTCAAGGCAAGCAGAGCCTGGTTCTACTAATCCATATCCTGCTCGGCCTCCCTAATGCTCCTCAGCCTTTCTATCTCTCCCCGTAGTTCATCCCCCAGGCTGCGCAGATCATCTCCATGTCACAGCGAGCACAACGGTTCTCTTGGCTGCCTGCAGGCAGCCAGAGGCTCTGGCCTTCCCTGCAGCCCGTGACTTGAACCAGTGCGTGTTTCAGTGGGAGGCCTGTCCGTGTCCCCACACCGACTGGCGAGTGCAGAGATCTCTGCTCTGTGCTGGGTGGATGCCGTGGGGAGCTCCCACAACAATACACACTCCCACAGCCAGAAGGCTGGGGCTGTTTTGCTCCTCACCGACTGAGAGCTGCCTCGGGTTAAACCTCCCTTAGAGGGATTTTAATCTTTAGAGGGATTAAATCTCCCTCACTTAGAGGGACTGCATTTACCTTGTACTCCGGTAGAGGCTTAGGGCCTGCCCTACAAGCTGCAGCCAGCTGCGGCACCCACCAGGGCACACACAAGCACTGGTTCCTCACCACACGTCTTCTTTACACATATTACAGTAATAACTGACTGAAAATTTATACTTCCTAGATATTTTTTATATGGTAACCACAACATTAGGCAGCAAAAACTTAAAGCCTGATTTTTATAAATAAAACATAATACGCAGAGAGAGTTAAGTGGCCTAAAGCACTGTACTCTATGTGATAAACTTGGTTTTCTTGACATTCTATACAAAGGCAATAGATTTGACATACCTTTGAAATGTTACTTGATCGACTTGTGGAACGCCCTGGGGATTTGTCATTCTGGAAAACAAAATTAAAAGCCAAAAAAGTGATGTCATTTGAGTTCTACCTAAGGAGGAGCTGCACTCTTTTTGTTTCTCTTCTGCTATTTTTCTTCAGTTTGGCTACTGACTGTACAATGAAAGAGAGGTCAACAAACCATTACAATATTCATGTGAATTACACCAGTAAAATTTGAAAAATGTTCTCAAAGGAATCAATGTCAGCACTAAAGTACTGTTGGTTTATTTTGCAGGGTTTTTTTAACAATATTTTGAGTGAAAGGTAATCACAGCTTCTCATGAAAACTGTTATTCTTGTATGAAGAGGAATGTTGCATGAAAAATAATAACATTCACCTAGAGAAGGACACATCCCTGCTCAAAAAACTGAATCCGTCCTTTCAGGAAAATTAAAACAGTACCAGATGACATCCTGGACAGAGATGTTCCAAGAACAACAAATTGTAACCAGTCATAAATGTAGCTCAGTTTAGCACCTACCCCTCCATTGCTCCTTGCTCATGTGAAAACACACACACACAAACCAACAGCGTAAGCTGAAATCCATTAATAAAAGTGTGTGTTGAATAGCTACATTTCTACAACACAGTGGGTTGATTTGGTTTTTTTTCCTGATAAATCCAAAGGGAGAAGTGAAGCATTAGTTCAATGATTTGTTCAGTATTTGCATTCCCCAGCAATAGATTCTGCTTCGTTTACACTGAAAGTTAAAAGATATTTCAGGAACAGTGCTCATGCCCCACAGTAAATGCACATATCTTAAGGAGGTCATGGAAATATTTTTCTCAGCACTGAGAATGTAGGTTCAAACACCCAGGTGAAATACTCACATAAACAAGAGTGGGCTTGGCCTAGCAGGGGTGAGCTAGATACCATTTGTGCAAGCTTGGTCCATAACCTACTTGGGGGAACAGGGCTAGACCTGGCACCTGTGTAGCTTAATCTGCAATGCACGCACCACTGTGGCAGGCAGACACGTGCATATACGTCCATAAAAGACTTTGACTGTGACCCATCTCTCCTCATCCTTCATCCAAAGTACCGCAGAAAAACACAGAAGCTGCCAGTTAAAAAAGGCTACATTTCCCACTTCACTGATGTGCATGTCCAGGCTAGGAGTTAGTATTTGCCAAATAATTTGAAGCACAGAACAGTTTCACCACGGCAAAGATGACCACAGAAACTCCAACCTTATATCAATTTTCAGCAAATACTTAGGAAAAAAACACTTTGCCATTTCTATATTTAAACTGCGTTGATCTCAACCACAGGAAGCATACCTGTCTGAAAAATAATTCAAACCTACTTGTTTCACATACCTATTGCATCTCTCTACCTTTGGACTGTAGGTAGCTTATGTCTTTGTTCCATCCAACAGTACCATCAATGTTTTGCTCTGCAAATCCTAATATACTGAACTATCTCTCTTTTAACTTTGTCCTCACTACCACTAAGTAGCACAACAGACTCTTGTCAGCAAACAAACCTGAACTGTATCGCAAAACGCCCTGACCATACAACATTTGATTCTACTATACCAGATAATTCTCAGGACTTCATCTTCAGAGTTGTGGGTCAGAGTTTCTTGCTTTTTAGAAAGAATTGGAAGAAAAAAAAAATCTTCATGTTATGCACTCATTTATTCTACTTTGTCCTGGAGTTTGGCCCTGCTTTGAACACAGAAGTGACCCAGATGATTTCTAAAGTATTCAAATATTAATTGTGTGCTATATGATCTGCTGTAGCTTTGGTAATAGATTTATAATTGCTTATCCTTTCTAGACATCATTAAATATAGACAGTTTAGAATGTCTTCATTTATAACCATAGAAAATACACTTTTGATATTCTGGGTCAACATTGAAAGAAGCTCTGCTTTGACTTCAAAATGATAGAAGCTGTGGATCCATGAAATTAATTGCTCTTTCATGATTTGAAATTATGAATGGAGATCATAGCTGAGAAAGTCCCTGCTAAAACCATTCAGCCTTTGTCCTCCATCACTTGGACTAAAGAACTACCATGCATTTTCTGAAAGTGTAGTGAACCCCGGAACTCCATTTTCCTTTCTTTTTAACAATTTGTCTTTCAAGATTAATTTTCAACAACTGTTTCCTGACTACAGGTCTCTAGGCTTTTTACATGAGCATTTCTTCACTATGGCACATATCTCCTTCACTCTAGCTACAACAAACTCCTAACTCTCCAATAATAACTCCAAGCTCTACAAAGTACTAGCTAATACACTGCATGACTTAAGCTGAGAGAAAGAGTGCTGCTGGATTTACAACTTTTGGAAACATAAATGCGTACATATATTTAATAATAATTTCCAAGTTCATGTATTTCATGGTGATTCATCCTGAAGAGCATAAAAATAAACCACCAAATGTTGCCCTGAATAGTTGTATGTAAATTGAGGATAGAATTCTTCATTCAAGTTCACATTGAACTTGCATGACTGCTCATACAAAGAAAGAAGTGAATTTATGGCAAAATTTATTTTGAAATGTCTCCTTAAAGAACATCTGCATTCTTCTGCTTTATAGGTTTATGTTTACGAAGTACTTGCATTGTCAAGAATAATTGATTCCTTTTCTTGCTGGAAGTGAAGAGGAACTATCTCTACTGAAGAACAGTTTTTCTACAGGCTTGCTTGTAGAATTTTTTTTCCACAACACTCAATATTCATTTATATTTGAAATGTTATGCCCAAGAAAATATATGTTCAAACATCTATACATAATTTTGTGCGCGAGGGAAATGTCTTATCATGTCCTTCCAATTGGATTATTTCAAAGAAAGTAGCATTCAGCTTTCAAAATGAACACTTGATGACATTTGATGTCTGTAATGAGGGTTCTTGATCTCCCTGACTGGGTCTTTTAAATTTACACATACAAAGTTCTGGCCCTTAAGTGAAAACAAAACATTCAGAGAGATCTTGTGCCAAAATTCTCAAACTATCCCTTCGTCCAGTAAACAAAACAGCAAAACAACTCCTTCCAGGACTCCTGCTGGCCACGAAAGGTACAAGTTTTTTGGGATATATGTTGCATTATGCAGTTCACACTAAAATGCCTCTCCTTATTTCCAGACATCCTGTACCACCAATATCTCATCTCTTCTATCTTGTGTTACATGCTGCAAATATTCTTCAGGCATGTCTTCAAAACTGTGATAGCACAGAAACAAGTTCCTGTAACTATTCCTGCAATATCAAGAAAAAAATCAGTCCATGTTTGTAAATATCCTAAGAATTCAGTTTTCCCAAGATCATTTACAAGGATATTTGAAAATGTAATTTAGCCTTCAATAGAAACTCTGGGAGGAAGATAGAAATAATGCCACAAAATATCAGATTATGTATGACATGTTCGTGAAACTGCTTGGGAGGAATATTCTATGCACCTGTCCCACCTCATCATACCAAGAAAATAACTCTGTATGTAATAAGGAAATAAAATAATTGCAGAATCTCTCTTTTTCACTTCAGCACAAGACTGGGTTCTTGAACTGCAGTGGCCATCTCAAATTTAAGCCCACTACACTTTCTGATGCTCAAAGATGCAGTTTTTCCCAACTTGCTGATGTGACCTATTGCTAACAAACAGATTTTTTGTTAAAGCAAGAGAGTAAAATGGGGGCTGGGTAGAGGAACAGGGAAGTAATAACAAATTCCTAAAATACTGCTGTGAGCAGTTCAGGCCATTCTAAGGAAAGTGGTAGACAAGCTTGCCTGTTTCTGACTGACATTAAATATTCATAAATATTCATTGTTCAGCCTAAACTGCAACAAGAATAGGAGCAAAACTATAAATAATTAAGTTCTTGACCGTAAGTCCTAAGTGCTAAGTAATACTGATGAGAAAAAAAGAATGGGAACAGACACCACTATCTGGCTATACACCTACCCTCTGATGTGCAGATCCCAGAGATCTCTCCAGGCATAGCAGAAATGTAAGCAGAATAGTGGCACTTACAGAAAATACTGCCATTAGAAAAGAGCAGGGTTCAAAGAATTTGTGCTGAACCCTGCTGGTCAGGGCTGCTACTGCCACGCAGCTGGAAAATCAAATCTTATCAGTTGAGTAATTTAACTCTATACCAACAGGTCAAGATTGACAGGCCCACAACTCAGCATGATAATGATGCAAGTAAAAAGAAATGTGGAGCACACTATACATGTATTTCCTAGCAGACATGCCCAGGAAATCATTCATATTCATGGAGCAGCCTTCTACAGGTCTTTTACTCCCAGATAGTCGTGACCTTCATATTGAGTCTCAAAGATGTGTTTAGAGATGGACATGTGCAGCACACCATTTACTGACTACCCCTTCTTGGCACATTTTGTCTTATAACAGAAGTCACTCCGGTGGAAAGGGAAACACCGAGGGGGGCAAGGAGGAAGTTTGGGGAAAACAGATACTGAGGAGACTGTCTTGGGGAAGACAAAACACTATCCTAGCTTAGACAAGGGAAGATTTTACTGTTGAGAGAACAATTTATGATGCCATATGTGACTTATAAATGAATTAACAGAAAAATGAACCCAAACTATCAGAAGTGGCTCTGCCAAGATAGCAGATTAGCTCTAATGCAAAGACATTGTAGGTAGTTGTTAATTCCTCACAGTCAGACCTTAATGCCTAATAAAAAAAGTCCTTGGCATAATTAGGCTAGATAATAATTCAACCTTTGCCAGAGTGATGATAAATAGCTACTTACCACAATATAGAACAGACTATTTTTATTTTATTCATATATTTTAATTACTGCATAGAATTCAGACTAATGTGTTGAGAGTAACACCCACACTAATTGACTTGAGTATTTGCACACAACATTCTATGCATTTATGTGTGTCTGTCTTTAAAGGCTCTAACTGTTAAAAACACCACTGAAATTTTCTAGTCTCTTATTCATGAAACATTTTAAATACTGTTTTAGATATGGATCAATATCTTACACTTTGTATTTTTTCCATTACTGCAGGCCACAGTGAAGCATATCTGATTCCATCCAATTCTTTTCTGTGCTTTCTCACCAAGGAATCCTGCTTTTCTTAGTCATGACATGCAATGTCATGAACATTACACACAAATCACTGTTGTCTTTTCCTAAATAGACACCAGACTTCCTTTCATTACACTACAGTAGGTCCTCAATGTGATAAATGCTCAGGACTTTTAGTCTTTGATGCACTTCCAGATTTCCAGCAGTTCATGCTGGACACCAAGGACTCAGTCTCAGGTAGTGGTCCACACCTTGCAGCATTACATTCACAGGACACCTTCAGCAATGCGTTCTTTCAGATTTTGGGGAACCAGGCCTCTTGCAGACATTATCTTATAGAGCTATAAAAATGTTGATGGTGCTCAGGTGATTATCTTTTTGATCTACAGAACTCATCTTTAGATTAAACTGATTTTTCTTTCCCTCACACAGAAACAATACTGCTGACAATTATTGCTATAAACAAGCAAAACAGAGCTTTCACAATCTGAGATACTAGATGAGAAATTATTACAGAGAAGAGCCTCAGAGAAAGGATTAAGGATTAAATTTTCAGTCTTGTTTTTTTTTTATTAAGCATTTAACTGATTACAAATGCTGAGTGTCAAGCAAAGACAAAGGGATTACATTTTATTTTCTCTTTTCTTGTTTCCAGATTTTAGTTTCTCTTAAAATAGCACACAAACTAATTACACAGAATTTCTTTCTGTTTCAACTTGGAAGAGCCATGGAACACTACCATAGCAAGCCAGAAAAGACAACAGGCCCTAGAAGATGTCAGTAGAGTAGTGGACTATTTCAGTATCTTTGCTGTTTCCATTTCACAATAAAGACAAAGTATGAAGACATAATTTCAATACTCCAAAATCGATTTACTTTAGTTCTTTCCAAACTCACCTGTATGCTTCATCACTTCAGTAATAAAATTTCCTTTTGTCTAATTCTGGACAACACCAGTGTTTCTGGATATAAATGATCCACTGGACCCACATGGCTCTCAGTAGTAATTAAAACATATAGTTTCTTGAGTATGTTTCAAATATGGATCTTGGTTTGGAGGTTAATTAAACTATGTTTCTATCTGCTTTTTCCAGCTGTAAAGGTCAGTATCCAGATTTAATCTAAACTGAAATGAAATTAACCTTTTGCTTTCAAAGAAGATAGATGTGCTAAACCCACTGGACTGTGATACAGCCAAGCACCACAGCATGTAACAGCTTACTCATCCATAACAGAGACAAACTGAGGAGGGAAGATAAGGACAAACCAACAGAGCTGCTGCTGAATATGGTGCCAGTTAGCAGGATGAGGAATATTACCTCGTGCTATGATGAGATGGAGGAAATGTACTGCTAATAAATACAACAGTCTAGTACCCAGTACCAACAGCTCTGATATTATTTATATGATTTTTATATGTGATTTATTTATTTAAAATCAGTGCGCACAGAGTCTAAATGCAAAGCACAGAGAAAGTCCCCTCCCCTTCCTAGTGTATGCAAAACCCATTCACAGCTATAGCCCCTGTGAACAGAACATCTCAGCCATGCAGTTTCTTCCAGCCTGTGCTACTCATAGTTAACATGAAGTGAGATCACTGCCTTCCCTACATGATGCTTCCCAGGGAAATTGGATTAAAAGACAGTCAGAAGACCCAGATAAAAGACAGAAGATTAAGTGCTACACAGGTAAAATATGCTAAGCCTCTGTGATGTACAGTATGTATAAGACAAATTATACTAGCTCATTCTGTAAAAAGCTGTGTGTGGGAGAGAAGTTATGTACATGGCCCAGCTCTCCCTTGTACAACAGACAACATTATATCTCTGCAGCTCCATTTTTACTATGATGTTTTCTTGCAGTGCAAGTAATTGGCCTCTGCAATTAACTGGAAGAAAAAAGTAGAGTAGCTGGGTTTTCTTCCCTTCGCAGGTCTGAGTGGCTTCATAAGAATCTCCCCAATGTAGGAAGAGAGAAAGTGAGATTAGCTTATAATTACAGACACATGAAGACACATTTCCTGTTGAAAAACCTTAAAAGAGCCTTGCTGCCAGTCCCTCAGTTCTTTCACTGCAAAAGCCAGCACCAGGAGCCTTGAATCAGCTTCAGGATCTGAAAGATGCAGGGAAAAATATCCCCATCCTGTGTCTGAGATGCTCAGGTCAGTAGCAGGAATCTATTCTTCCACTATAAACATAAAAAGAAATATTTTTACATCCCTTCAGATCATTTCTGCATTGCACTCCAAGCTAATTTCTCATTCTTTTAATGCCACAGCACGCGGAGCTTTGAGTTCATATTTGTATTAGCCTTTCAGTTCAGTTTTACAGTGAACTTTCTCAAGGCCTAGAAGAATTCCGTGTTCTTTTGTCGTACTAATAAAACATGACATGAAACGGGAGCAGAGAATGAATAGCTGTATGTCTTTTACAAACACTCTCTGGAACCTGAGAGTGGATGTTGGGACAGCAGTAATTTCCCTTGAATCCTAAAATAAATGTGTTCTTACCCCTGGAGTTTATTTAGCTAGTTAATATAGCCAAACATTCACCTGATAATCCATTAAGGTTTTCCCTTTAGCTCCAGTGAGTCAGGCATCCGAGCTGTGCACTCATTTCCATGGCAACAAGCCTGTATATTTGGCAACTACAAAAATCTGGTAAATTGAGGGTAATTTCCTCTCTCCTTTTACTCTCAGGCACTTTAAAAAGCATAAAAAAGAAATAATGAGATATAGAAGGCTGGTGATAGTTTTCAGCAGGAAAATGACAGAAAGCAGAGGTACCCTGAAAAGGCAGTGTTTGTCGGAATTGTGTGAACATGAGCTTGGAAACTGCTGCTTTATTAAGTATGCATTTCCAGTGGATTGTAAACTGCCTCCTCTGTTGTAACAGCACTGCACAGAAAATCCACTCTACGGTACACTGTATACTTAGGGTAGCCAAAAGAATAAAAGCCAAACACTTCCCTCCCAAAGGTTCTTTGCCTTACCACACCTTTGCAAATTCATCTTGGGCACCATGAAAAATTATCTTCATATTAACAATTGACTATCTGTCTTCTTTTCCTCTCTTATGGCTTTAAGCTTCCTGGGATTTCATCTATTAAGCCAAGCAAGGCAAGTAAACATCCTTTTCTGAGGATGCTTTAGCTGACAGAGAATTTAGGTGATTGAATAATTGTATTATTTAGCTGATAGAATAATTGTTGAGCAGTGGGTCACCTGCCCTGGTCTGACTGTATCTCTGCAGTGCTTCATGTTCTGTTTAGCACTGACAAGGCAAATTCAGATATTACAAAGAAATACTATCAATCCAAACTGTACATAGATGTATACAAAACTGCAAAGAAATTAATAGGAATATGACTCTATGAAAATGACCAAGATTCATCTATACCCCTTAGGAGCTCAAATTATTTAAGAAGAAATTCTGCATCTTAGCTCATGAAGCAGTTAGACAAGATATTTTTTCTTGCCCTATCATCTACCTATTGTTCCAGATGTCAAAATTTCAGATTCTTGGGTAAATTTTCACACTGCATTCAGTACCCTTTGGTGTTGAAGAAAATGAATGTATAGCTGTGAAGGAATCCTATAAAAAGCTGAAGTTGTGATCATGCAGTGAAATTATGAATAAATACAGCTTCTGGGTGATTATATGTAAAAAGATAATGGGCAAAAAAGAAAAAGAAAAAAAAAAGAGAGAGAAAAAATTAGCAAAAGGCATAAGCATTTACAGTAATCCTCTTCCTTCCCCCAGACACATGAAGAGTGAGAAGTGTCCTAGCAAAGTTGCATGGTCATTAGAGAAAATGCTTCTGCAGAAGAAATAACTTAATAAGCCATAACCACTCAATCTAGAAGAGGAACAGATGAGTTGAAATACAATGACAGGTCACAAAATAATCCTAGGAGGTGTGGCAAATTGGGAATTATTTTCTAGTCTGCCAGTACAAGAGAACATCAAATTAAAGTAGCTGACAATACATTTAGAACAAAGTAAATGACATAAGTGGTTAGTGTTTTAAAAGCATATGGATCAAAAAGTGATTGAACATACTCGCAGAAGAAAAGTTAATTCAAGAGGAACACATAAAAAAATTACTTCCTGGCCAGGAATTCCCTGAACTACAGTTTACTAGATGCTGGGAGAATATTGTGGGGACTTCTCAGAGCAGTCATAATTAGTTGTTGCCTGAGATAACATAAAGGGCTACATGGGCTTTTATTTTGTCTTCATTTGGGCCTTATTATGTTAATAGACATAAATTGAATAATTGTGAGAGGGAAATTTGTCATTTAAATGATCAAAATGGGGATAAATGAGAGCATTTCACATAATTCAATATAGCTGTTGTATATTACATCTGACAACATTTCACTACTTCAGTCCTGGAAGATGTCTTTACAAATGTAAAGCAAATTATTTAGCTCCTATTAAATTAAGTAATAGTTCCTGGAAAGACAATAGCTCTGAAAACTGTGAGGAAATAATTATGTAAATGTGAAAGCCTGCAGTGTAACAAACCTTTCAGAAATTCAAACTGTCCGGAGGGAAGATGAAATCATATGTGATCTGAATTTTAGACTATTAATTGATCTGCATTTGTGAAAATCCCAGGTGAATACAAAGGGTCTGTTTGTAAAAAAAAAGCAAGTCCTTTGATGATAGCTTTTTTCCACACTGCTTCCTCACACAGTAAGTTTGGAGTAAATTAAACAGCCAGTCCCTCCCTACCTCTGCTAAGTAACATTTAGAAAAATGATTACCACTTATAAGGAAAGTAAGTTCAAAAATGTGCAATAACTGTGTAAGACCCCTGTATCTTGTATACAGGGTTACAAATACCACAGAGAGTCACTTAGAGTATGTTTGATTGTAATTTTAGTATGAAGGTAATTGCTCAATTTTTCCTTAATGGAAAAAATGGACCAGCTTTAATAACAGAGTAGTTCACCTCCTGCCATTTAGATTAGCCTTCCATTTATTCCAAACATGGCTTTCAGAAGATTATTTTCTTCCTTTTAATCCATCAAGCATATTCTTACACAAGCTGCTCACCTGTGACAGTATGATCCCACTACTTGGCTCTTGATAACAAGATCTATTTCAATTACCTATGAGTAGAAGACAATGCCCAGTAAACTGTAAGAAATTTGATAACTAAATAAGTCCAAGGTTCTCCTAAACAAAGCAATTCCAGGCATTCTGACTGAGATGGACTGATTCCTGGCTATCCACACATCCTTGCTGCTTCCTTAAAGTGGTAGGAGAAAGCTGCAGAATGCTCTATAAATGTCTTAGAAAACAAAACCACAGGGTAATGCAGGTTTTCAAGAATGCAGATATATGATGTTTCAATATTTTGTTTAGAATAACATTTTAAAATGTAAATATGTGTTTTTAATTAACATATTTTTTAAATTAAATAAAATGAAGATCATCATAGCAGCATACCTGCAGTAGACCACAAGCAAGAGTAATGTGATAGCATCTGAGCAGCCTTGGAACTGTATTTTCATCAGCCGTTTCAGAGCTAGTATCTCCACACATTCTGGTTAAGGTACCACTTCACACAGTACATTCTTGCTCTTTACACTGCTAACTTAAATTTATCAGGCATGTAAAGTGGCAGACAATAGCCTTTTTGGCTCTGAGCTACCAAACCCAGACACTAAATCCCCAGACAGAATCCCACATTGCAAGCCACTCAAGGACCAGCAAGGAGTATCTAAATCTTAAAGCAGACTTTATAGGATTTATTTAATGGGAGATATCTAGCAGATAACTTTTCCACCATTCCCATGATTACAATGCAGAAGCTAGTCAACAGAAATAGCATCAACACCATAATACAAAGATACACACCATGACTGCAGTCACTAAGAGAGATGCTTAAGATTTTTTTCCACTTTTCTGTTTAGTAAACAATAGAGCAATAAAAACAGATGCTAAATAGTGACGTGAGAATATAATTCTACATGATGCTAGCAAAGAGAGAGAGAGAGGAACAAGAGAAAAGAGAAAAACAACAACAACCAACCAGATAAATAAATAAATAAATGAGATGTGCCACGCATGCTTCATGTTCTGTGAATCCTGAGAATAATAATTCTGAAGCCCCTGATGAGTAGAGTAGCACTATATAGGGTCATTAAACACTGCTCTGAGTATTGTACAGGAAACTTGAAGAAACTAAATGAACGAGCAAGAAAGGAGAACAGGATAAAATAATAATGATTTTAAAAAGCTGATCTGTATTAGTTGTACAGACTTAATCTTAATTCACAGCCCCGCAAGCCTCTAAGATGAAAAGCGACTTCAAAGGAAACATTTAAATAAGGATACACAGGCTCAGTGGCTTGGGGAAAGAGAGGGAACTAGCAAAAATATGGACAAATATTAATTATCTCTTATCAGTCTCTTGCCCCCCAGTTCTGTTTTGTTTGGGGGAAAGAAAGGGAAAAAGTTTTCCTCCACATGAGGCAAAGAAAGACCTTCACATTTTCGAAGAGTCAGGATGATAATGCAGCCCAACCATAAAATGAAATCGTGTGCTCTGTACTGGCTCTTCTGGGAACTGAATTATATGCCTTGTTAGTCAGCTGGCCTCTTCTGTAACTCCACATATTTCCATCCTCCCAAACTGAGCAGCATCTTCATATCATTACTCAGATTCTATCAGAAAATCTGCACCATGAGAAAGTTACAACGCCCCTAACGCATTCGCTATGCCATGCGGTACCGGTGTGGGTTTCCCCTACTTTGGAAGTACCACACCTGGATCTCTGCTTGAGCTTAGCTGCTATTTTCAATGCTGGAACTTGTCTTATTGGGGTGGGGTTTGGTTTTGGGTTGTGTTTTTTGTTTGTGGGTTTTTGTTTTTTTTTTTATGTGGGTGTCTTTTTGTTTTTGTGGGGTTTTTTTTTATTTTGTTGGTTTTGTTCAGTCTTTAAAGGTTAAGCTCAAACCTCAAGATTTAATCTAAATCTTTCCAAGTCACAGTTCTTGAATTGTGGTCAAAATCTATAAAGCATTCTACATCTTTTGTCTAGAGTTTGCTCCTAATTTACATGCTCTCATTTCTGTAGCTGTAGTGTTATTTCCACTCACATTTTTTTGCTCTCACAGTTTCACTGAATGGAGATTTTCATGTTGATAAAGCTTGCACTGAGGAGTTTCTAACCCCACACTAACTACTTCTATGAAAAGATTCATTTTGGATGCCAGAAAAGTATTTTTAATTCTCATATCTAACTTCCAGTTATTTTCACTGGCAAAAAGCCACAACCTACCAAGACAAAAAACTAACTGGCTTTGCATCATCATTTGAACTTTTTATGTCATGTTTTCATATCATGTAACATGGAAGCTCCTCACTAAGCTTTAATCTCTTCTAAGCAAAGCAGCTAATTTCCAGCTGAAAACTTTACTACTTGCCTGAATCCCTCCTTCTTTGCAAGATGAAAAGGATAATTGCTACTCTTATTAAATGATACACTTGTGTTAGCACAGTACTGCATATAAGGCAACTTTTAATCCAAAATCTTCAATAACAGGAATCTTTATAAACCCTTCCTTAAATGACAATAAAAGAAGGATGAATTCTTTCTACAAGGTATCAGGAAAATGTTATCGTTGCTGTGCTAGGCACTGGTCAGTTCACATCCAAACCAGCATGTACAAGGACAGACACACAGGAAAGACCAACTGAAACTCGAGTGGGAGCAGAAAGGCTGGGGGAATGAGTAGAGAAAAGGGAAGCCTACTATCCAAGAGCAGCTTCAAGAGTTTGACTCGTTTAGATCAGCAAAATGATGGCTGAGATGGAATGTCTGTTATGTATAAATACTTCTGCAGTAGATAAATAAGGAGGGCAAAACATAAGATAAGCCACAGCTTGCACAAAATAAATGGGTCTAAAATACCCACAGAGGACTTTAGGCTAGACAGAAGGTTCTTAATTGCTGCAAAACCAACTTCCCAGTAACAGGAGATAACTGTTCATCTCTCTGATAATAAATGAAAGAGTAACATGAAAGTTATAACAGAGAGTGCCTGTGCTCGATGATGGACTAATTTTGAAAGAATGTTTTGCAGTTAATTAGGGAGAGTAAATCATTTTCACCAAAACAGTTGCTTCGTAAAAAAAAAAAATGTTTCTTTAGTCTGCCTTCCACTGAAAAGATGATTTTTTTAAATTTCAAGGTATTAATGCCAACCAAATGAAAATTTGTGTTTCAAACTTGGCTAATACCTAGAATAATAAATTGCCTGAGCAATATTTCCACTGCAAGGAATTCCCAAGCTTTTGAAATTCCTACAAAGTGTAATTAATATAGCACAAGTACTTTATTGCCACCTGCTCTTGAGGAACTCTATAAATGATGCCCTCTCAGACCTCAGATGACATGTATCAAGGTAGCTTACTAAATATTTGGTAAGATTTAACATGCAAAATGTAGCACCAGTAAATTTTTCATGAACATGAAAAACATGGCTCAAGGTTCCCCTGCATCAAACCCAAAAAGCTCAGTTTCCAACTGAGAGTGTAGATGCACTTTTATTGTTAAATTGGGCAAAAGAGCTCAGTTTTCAACATGAAACCCACACTTATTTAACACCAGACATTTTGATAAGAACATTCTTCAGGAATATGATACAAAATCACATACTGTATCTGAGATGTAAATCTAGTACTATATCAAACCTGAGAGTAATAGTGAATTTAAAAAAAATTCTTTCCTGTGCACTGAATAATCCCTTAATATCAGCAGAAGATCTTCCTTTCCTCAGCCAGTTTCAAAATAATTAACAAAGACATAATTTCCATAATCCTTGACTCTGTGGCTTGCTGAGTGGTTTTCAAAACCACTCAAGAACTTTATTAATCACAGAAAGGATTGGGGCTTTTCTAATTTGGCATTTCTCTTTGCTCATCTAAAGGCTGCTTCCATTCGTTGCTACATTTTCTTTCCAAAATACATTTTTAGTTTTTCCCTCTTGCCTTTGTGACACTAAACACTGCAACAGAATTGATCTTCAAAACTGTGTTTGTGAATACCCACTGCAATGCAAGGTTTGAGGTTAGATACTTTAGCTAGGATTACACGCAGGAGTGACCAACCTTCCTAAACATCCTTCTAAGCAATTAAAAAAAATCTGAATATGTAGAATTTCTACAAAAATTTGGAGTATTTCCCAATGCAGCAGTCAATTTTTGAATCAAATAAAGAGCCAATTCAAAAGCAACGTATCTGCCATGTGTCTTTTAAAAACTAAACTAACACCATGCTAATGAACATTCTAATTGATTATTCCAATCAATATACTTTCCAGGTGGGAAGCCTGGCAGACAAACACACTTGAGATGCAGTGCAGAGCCATGGCATCCCAGCCATGCCACTTACTGATCCTAGGTCACAGGCACCACAGTAGGAGGACCCTCAAAGCTGCAGTCCATGAGGTTAGGCTGGGGAGACCCAAGCACAAAGCATCTTTTATACCAAAGGAGTACATGAGTCCTGGCTACCTGAGGCAGGGACTGCTCACTGGCTTTTAGCATTTCTTTAATTCCAGCATAGCTGCTTTCTTAAGTTTCACTCAGTGCACTTCAGTTTGCTTGTGCACACCATTTCACAGGCACATTAAATACATCTGCACTTCTCCTAATGTATTCCTTCTGCTCTCTGAACATGCCATGTCACTAGAGAGGATTCAGAGAGATCTTCAGCAGGGTCTCACATGGGATTTAATTACATCATACTGTTGGCCTGTGTAAATTAAATTAATTTGATGTTTATTGCCTTGTGAAGTGTTGTCTTTAAGTTTTAAAGCTAATTACTAGTATTTGTAACAATAAATATCAATTTTTCAAGATATCTTTAGAATAACTGCCAATAAAGCTATTTTTATGCATGTATTTTCATCCAAAATACACCCTACAAGCCATGATTCCCAGGTATGGCATGACACTTGCAACTTGCAAGTTTCCAATAACATTTTTTTATAACATTATGAATCCTTGTTTCCCTTCTTCTTTTGAAAGTGACAGTTAATTCTGTTATTAAAATCTTACTCTAATAAGTTAATAAAAAATCAACTACATTTTTGCCGGCTGATTTTTAAATCACATGATTTGAGTAAATATGACAAACTGGACTGACTCCCCAGTGCTTGTAGGGAGTTTTACATCTTGGTGTTACTATAAAACTTGGAATGAGTAGTTTCAATTTAACCTGTGGGAGAAACTAGGCTTTTTACTGCCTAGCAAGGGAGACTTCATAGACAAGATTAATCTATTAATAAAAAGATGTATTTTATTCATTGGAAGAGGATACAGGTGAACATCTAAACTATTCTCTGTTTATTCCATTTATCTTTAGTAATAGGTTATAGAATTAGATTTCCTCATTGGATTTGGGGGTAATGATGAGCCCCCAGTTAAATAGAACCATACTGTTAGAACTCTGTTTCACCCAACCTAAACAAGAATGAAGTGAGAAACACACTTGTGACTGCAATGTTATTACCCAAGTATATTTTACCTTCAAATCAAACCATGCCCAGTGGCCTATGCATCACTTTAACTACTGGAACAGCAAAATTCTAGTCCCTGACAAATAATCAAGTTCAGCTGATTTCATGGTCTTGAGTACCTGCTGCTGACAGGAGTTTCAGATGACTTTGTATCATACAATAAGGTAAAAAGTTGAAGAAAACCATGTCTGCCCTAAATGAAGGAAACCCAGCAAGGCTGCAGGACAAGAGGCAGAACGTAAAAGGTACTGCAAGTATTGTGGCTTGATCATGTCTTCCCTTACCAGTGAACATGTTTTCACCTGCTGTAAGAGAATCTTATTTACACCTCTGCAATACTGGCACTGGCTTCAGTGGTACATGTTGCCTTGGAATGATGCAGATTGCAGTCCAGCACGTGAAGATCTGCACATCAGTGTATCACCCCCTCTCTGTGCTTCGCATTCTATTTACTGTGATCAACCAAATTCACCGGTGCCACAAGTGCTCCATTCAGACTTGATTTACAGCAGAGAGAAGAGCACCTAAAATTCCCATTCAGCGTGGTAACAACATCAAAAGCTTTAATGCAGATCTGCACATTCAGTGTAAAGCCTGAGCTTGAATGATTTGAATTGCCTATCAGTTTGGTCTCATTTAATTTGCCAGTAAATTGAATCCTGCTATGTGGGCATGGCTGTGTAGCTTGTAATGAACTCGCTGTAGTACTGGAAATCCCAGGATTAATAGAAAGTGCCTGATGATATGCTCATGCTCCTAGAGAATGCTACCACCAGCATTCCTCAGGAGTCCTGTGCCAGCCTATTGTCAGAAGTCTGGAACATGAGCGTGTCCTGAAAATTTCAGATCTATTTTTAAGTCAATGGCTGTTTCAGAAAAAAATAAACAACCCTGCACATACTCAAACTCCTATTCAAACAGCCTGTGCATGCTTAGAGCTACTAAAACAGGAGTAATAATTACACAACTTGATTTTCAACAGTAGGTTGCCTTTTTTTTAAAAAGCTCATTTTGCGTCTTCAAAAATTCCACGTACTTGAATCTCTCTGCAAATTCCTGTGCTAATTGAGCTTAAAAAAGTAGGGCATAATGTGGAAAAATTATTAATTATTTTTATGGATAAATTTGGGAACGCGGGGGCACTTGCTGGTGCCAAGAGAGACTTGAAAATTTCCTGGTAGTTGTAAGCAATGTAAATTGTATTTCAGCTTCTTTTCAAATATTTGAGTTTTAGAAAAGGGAAATGATAAAGAGGAATATACACCTGAATAGTTTAGCTATGGTCTGAGCACACATTTAACATTCCTCCTAATATATGGGCCTGCTCTGGCAGGAGGGGTGGACTCAATGACCTCCAGAGGTCCTTTCCAACCCCTACCATTCTGTGATTCTAGGATAAAAAGCCCCAAGCTATTTGCAAAACAGGCTGAATGTTTCAAAAGTGATTGAAGATTCTCTGGCAAACCCCAATTTCTAAAGATGTGTGATCCCACTTTGAAATCTGACTTTAAAATACTCTGAGGCTGCTGATAGAAGATATCAAAAAGATACAATTAAATATTCCCATGACTAATAGAAGGCATAAATAAAAAATATGCTCCTAAACACATGAATACCAGTTAAAAGGACTGCACAATTAAGAAGAGGCACAAAGAAAACCCCACATAAAAGATGGAATCATCTAAAACCCTGCCCTGTGGCCGTATATTCATTGCAGATACACTTCATGCCCCAAGTGAATTAAAGAGGTGCCCAAACAGGTGACCAGGTGACCTGCAGGCCTTGCTTCAGAACTTGTCTGCCAACACAGACTGCATTCAGTCCTCTTCCCCTCCACAGCTGCACATATTGAACTCCACCCTTATGTCTTTTTATCACATTAAAATCACATCAAAATTGTTAATTGTTATTTGCCAGGGAGAGAGCTTCCAATAGTCCTATGTAAAGCCTTTGAGCAGAAAGTTTTTCCCACCTTTCTATGGTATGATTCATGAAAACAGGTGGAAGACTACTTCCCATGTAAACACATCAGGTAGAAAAAGAAATACTTTGAAATGAAACTAAGGGTAAGATTTAGGTCAGACTTTGGGCCTTAAAGCAGAAAGACAAACTCCTGGTGTTACAGCGCTCAGATATTGCAGAGGATGTGCAGAAATTACAGGCCAAATCCTGCCCCACATGGAATTTGACTTGTAGCTATGCAATGCCAAAGAAATTAGTACACTTTAAATGCTGAAGAATGCTGAGGGAACTCAACATCAGGTTATATGAGGCACATCAATTACTTCTGAAACAAGCATGATCATTCTGCACTGAAAAAATTACAGAAACAAGCAAGCATCTGTCTTAACAACCCTTCTTGTACAAATATAGCTCTACATTTGGAAATCATGGAAGATCTATCTTCAGGTAGAAGCATGAACCTTTTAATTACACTTTTGCTTAGGTCTGATAAGAGAAACTCTATTGCCAAGCACCTAAAGAACTAAACTGGGCACAAAATTATAAACTGAACCTATTTCTGCACCTTTTCAGAGAAAGCTTTTCAAGAAGTGGTATTCAAGAACAATTTTCTTCTCCAAAGACTCCTAACTCCAAGAAACTTTCTGCCTAAGCATCCTTAATAAAAAAAATCTTGGCTACATTTCAACCTGGAGTTATCCCTTGAGCACATTGAGCACTTTCATATTAAAAAATAAAATAATAATAATAAATCCTATTTGATATCTACACTAAAGTCAGTAATTCATATTTATACTGAACTTCCAATCAATTCCTCAAACTCCTCAACCATTAAGTCAGAATCCCAGGAAAAGCTTCTTCCTACCTTTGGAAACAATAGTGGAAGCAATAGAAGAACAACCTCTGTGAAGCTGAAAGTTGAATGCACACAGGTCTGGCTGGGAATCCCAGATGGGTGTCACGACAGCTCATCACTATGGCCTTGCCTCTCATCCCTGAAGTGACTGGGCACAGAACCAGGGCTGTGGAGACCAGTGGGATCTGCCACATGGAACAGGTACTACTGCCTTCTGCTTTTCCATTTAACTGAATTATCAGCGCCTGTGAACATGCTGACAGATTTCCTTCTGCTCTGGTTATCTGGGAATCCATTCCAGGTGCATCTAAGTAAGAAGCCACTATTTCATTATTAACAACAAGCCCCAGTTCTTCACACAATCAAGTAATTAAACATTGGAATTCTGCCAGAGAAACTGTCAATGTTAAAAGTTGATGTTCAGTTGATATTAAAAGGCATGCAACTGGTGAAATTACTGAAAGAAAACCCCATTTTTCAAGGGCTGTTAAATCCCCTGGGTTATCCCAGCTGGGTGGAGAGGACCTGTGGCTGTGTATTTCTCCAGGTTAGAGGAGTATGTTGCACAAATACAGATATTTCTGTTTAGCTGGCACCAGCTGTTTGGGAAGGACACATGGCACTGGGATCGATGAATCCTTTGGTAACCACCTAAAGAACTGGATTTTCAATGAGTCTGGCTTTAGGAACCATTTTTATGTCCACCATTTTTAAGTGGACAGAGATGTAAAGTTTTTATATTTGAATTTGATTCTTGCTTTCTTGCTTGAAAAAAGAGAAAAACAATTCCAAGAACAGCATAATTTTTCAGTGTTAGGAGTACAGTGAATAATACCAAACGCAGTCCCCATAACACCAAAAATACTACTTTATGACTCCCTTCATATCATACTCAGCTTCATGTAAAGACATTTCATTTGTAGCTATTGCATGAAGTAACCAATCTGAATTACAAACATATTCGCATGCCCCAGAAGACTGTATACTGTTAAGTGTTTACGTAAAAGCAATATCCAACCACCCTATATGGGAACAAGAAAGTTCAATGTTGTAACTGCTGCCTTTTCAAGAATTCAGTGATGAATGTTGGGGGATTGATTTTCATTTACAAAACAATGAACCTGAGAAAGGCAAATTAAAAAACACAGAAGAATAGTATCTGTTGAAAAAGAAATAAAAATCTATCTTAACAAGAAAAGAGCTGTCTGTTGTTTAGGCCTTTCTTGCCCCTTGTTGATAGCTAAATATTTGTTAGGCCCAGGTTTGCTTATCATACAAGATCTGCCACAGTTCATGGCAATATAACAATAAAGGATTAATTTTCTTTGTTAATCTGCTCCTTGCTACTCCAATGAAAGAGATAAATGGAAGTGGGACAAAGAAGTAAGCTGTAAAAGTACTTCAAGTTGGTTCAAATATATCTAGATTTTCTCATCCCTCAGTTCAGATGTGCATACATATATTGGAGACACACTGTCTATAAATCATGGTTAAGGAATATGCTTATGAATGTGTTTAGTTATCTTCTGAAAAAGATGCTCTTTAGTAGCACTACAAGGCACTTGGTTACATTTTTCATTCTGAGCATTAATTAGTATGATTACTATACAATTAATCACCTTGCAAACAAGTGGACTATTCAGATATGAAGGAAGAGCTGGGTGCCCCATCAAAATCAGTCACGAATCTTTAAACACTGAACTTCTATAGCTGATTTCTGTACACACTCCTTTTGACCAAATCAGGTCTAACCTGAAAATTAGCCACGATTTTGCAAATCAGAACAAAAATCTTTCTAATGTGTTGATCACAAGTGAGACTCGTGTGTTAAAAATTTGTTTTTGAACATTAGTTTTTAGCCATGCTTAAAACATGCTAAAAATAGTGTTCCTTTTGAAAACAGCATACCTGTGAGTTGAATTAATATATCTACAACTGAAAAGGAAAATACTAGAATATTGTATTGGAAAATTATTCTGTGGGAAAAATAGCAGCAAATCAAAACCAAAAAGAAACCCAACCCTGGCACCTACGCTGACCAGTACTGAAGTTTTGAAATCTGAAAGACCAAGTCCTGCTGTACTTCCCTCCTAACTGAAAAGACCTTCAGAACTGAGTATGGCAGGGGTGTAGATCTGTGAATGTATTACACTGTGGGAATGGAAGAAAGCAGGAAGGACACTAGAGCAATATCCAGTTCAAAAGGTACTGAAAGATTTTATTTTTTTACTACTTAAAACAAGCACCTAGAATCATGCTGAAAACTTGACCTTTTAAAATTTAATTTAAAGAATCCTCTCATAAGCAAAAGAACTCAACAATTGCTGGAATTTTGTTTATTAAAAAGTAAAGGAATTTCTTACAAGACAAAATCCATTTTACCCTCAAAAGGTGACCCTTCCAGAACAAACCCCCAAAACCGGATCCTGGAACATGAGAGCAGAGATTTCACAGCCTACAGCCCTCATTACAAAGGGGTTCAAAGAAGGTTGCATGACAGTGTGCAGAAAACCCTGGAAGAAGTGGCCAGCTTGTCTGAGCAAGAACATTTCCACCACCATTGACAGTTATGCAGTAGTGCAGATGTCAGTTGGTAGGTAAGCTGTGGTAGTTATTTTGGAAAAATATTCTGAAAAAAATTAAAATGAAGAAATATTTTGAAAAAAATTCAAATGTTATGCTTCAGATTAGACACCATCTTGCCTGTGGGGAAAACCAGAAGCTACTAAGCTGATTAGAGAACTGTCTTGCTACATGCTCAGCAAAATCAAATTGAAACATGTATTTATTTATAATTTTAAATAAAGCCACAATAGGAGTTTATCCAGCAGAGTCTATTCCATTCATCTTTGGGTTTAAAGTGCATCTAGTGTGAAAATGCATTAAAATGCTCAAACATGCAGAACTTTAATTAAATAAAGTGAATGGATAAACTATTTAAGCAGTTCTAACAGAGTAAGTCAGAAATGATACCCACTGATACATAGATAGGCACAAAAAGATGACATTCTGACTGGAATTTATGCAGTTAATTACATCCCCAAATAAACTAAATACAGAGCTAACCAAAGCATATTGAATTTTCTCATGTACAAAAATAAATTGCTTTCAATTATTTTTTTTTATCTGCAAGAAACCAATTGCTTTACTAAATGTTTTGAATTGAGAATAAATATACAAAATTACTAAACTAATTGCACATCTCATGCATCTGAGAAGCTGATAAGCAACACATTTTCCACAGCAGACACCAACTGATCAAAGCATTAACTCAGGTTATTGCAGTCCACATTATCTCTTGTAAATGGTATCTACTTGCAAATGGTTCTTCAAAAGTTACATAGGGAGTTGGAACTCACTGGTAGTAAGTAAGTATTTCTTGCTTCAGTCCTGTGTGTAACCACGTAAAAGCTTTCAGGTCACTTGAGGTACTAAAGCAGACTTTTACCCTTACACTTAGCAGAATTCTTTGCCTTTTAATCAATGCTTCAGAGCCATGGGAAAAAGGTTTTCCAAGAAATACATTAATTATGTGAGACTGTATGTCCTCCGTGTCTCTGGTTAGAAAGCAAATGTGATTCATGTTCAAGATGAAGTAGGAAAAATGAATGATCCCCTGACTAAAGCAGAGAAATCAGAAGCACGATGACTGTTCCCATCAACGATGGTGCATGAACTCACAAGCTCTTTAGAGCAGATCTTTCTGAACAGAAGAATAATCAAGGGTGTAACCAACTTTTTGCAGTGTATTTTAAAGATACTTGCATGCTAAGAAGGTAGGCATCCACAGAACACTTCGAGAAAATGCATTTAGTTGGAAGTGTCAACAGAGAATATTCAGCCTTGCAGATGCTCTAACACCTATCAGTACTACTCAAGGTGAACTGTGAGCATGGCATGATAAAAAAACCCAAAACATTTGGAATATAACTATTTTTTTTGAGAACAAGTGAATTCACAGTTGTACATGATACTAATCAAGATGGAACTGATACCTATATTTACACAAAATAAACTTCTTGGGTTTTTTCCACCATTCTTTTCATTTTCTCTCCCTTCTATGGAGAATTAAACAAAAAAGAACAAACAAAAAAAAAGGACAAAGAAAAAAAAAATCTGCCTGAATCCTCTTATTATTTTAAACAATTCTTGACATTGTAGAACCTGGATTACTGTAAGATTTCAGTAATAGCAGATTTTCTGGTATAACCTGAAACAGACTTTGCACCTAAAAACCACCCTTGGAGGAACCCCCAAACTGAGATGCATCACTTCAGACATTTGAAGCACGCAGCTTCAGGTGGTTCCTCTGAAACCACATTTTTATTATTAATGATTTAAAAGCAGATTTTAGGGTCACACTTTTGAAAACACCTCTTCTGACTACAGAACAGGATTTTCAGAGATAGGGAGCATCCTTAGCCATTGAAAGTTACTGGGAGATTAAAACCTCTTTAGAAATGCCATGAGTATCTTGAACTGGCTCTCCACAAGAGGAGATCTTCTGAGTTTTGTAATCACAGTTTGAAATAAAATGGCCTTAACCATCAACAGCAAAGAACGTGAAGGGAAATTGTTCTTTGTATATAGAACTATTTCATACTACCATAGTTCAGCAGGCATTACTACCAATGTTTTGACAATTCTCCAATTATCCATGCACTTAGAAAATCATTTCCATGCATTAATTGAATGGCTGGTTTTTCTGCATTTCGTTTTTATCAGCAGATATTAACATTGCATGAGCATTAATATTTATAGGTTATAAAGATTACAGGAAGCAATTATCACATTCTGAAATAATATTACCCAGAGAAAACAAACATCAAACATGATTAAATAAACTCAAGTTTTCATAATAAAAAAATAAATTCAATTATTCCAGCATCAGGAAATACTGTAGTCTAAATTAGTGTCACTTACCAGGAAGAGTTTATGCCTAAAGCTGGATAGGTAAAATTATATCTCCCCCTCTGAACACGAAGTCTGAGTGACCTGGTTTTGATGTACCACCCTTCCCCATTATCATCGGGGTACTCTGGGAGCCCTCAGAAGCACCTGATCTGCCCCTGTGCTCTTCATCTCCATCAAGTCTGAGTCCACTGGATGGACCAACAGCACCACGCCTCCTGGCTCACTGATCTCATTCCTATCAATTTCATGACACAGACATTTATTCTGCCTACCCTCAAACTTACTCTAGCAAGGCTGTGCTCAAGAGCTCCTCTGGGAAATGCAAGGAACAGTGAGTCTGCAGTTACTTCAGGTTCAGAGATTTTTCTTTTGTTTGATTTGGGGAGGTTTTTTTCCCCAGGGAAACCACAAGTTCAAATTAATGGCCTAATCAGTAAATGAGGTGGGTTGTTTTGTTCATACATTTTCCTCTTATTCACACATTCTTTATCAGGTCATGCTGTATGTCACAAAATTCTATTTCTCCAAAACAACAGGAAAGAAAAAAAGTCACAGGAAAAAAACAACAAAAAAACCCAAACCAACCAAACAAACAAAAAAAACCCTAGCACTTTTTCTCCCTCACTTGTCATGAAAAAGAACCATTGTTTAACTTTGGGGTATAAAAGCCCACTAAAAGTATGGCATTTGGTGCCTCTCTCCTTAATGAAAATTGGGCCAACCCTAAGATCCTATGTACAACACCTTATGAAAAATGATAACTCAGTTACATAAATTACAACCTACATGGTTAACAAGTGAATACTGTCAGGGCCAGTGCAGACTGAAAAAGAAGATAAATTTACTTATGAGTCACAGAAATAGAAACCAAACTTTACCACCG
The DNA here is from genome assembly GCA_013399075.1 of Chloroceryle aenea. Lineage (NCBI taxonomy): Eukaryota > Metazoa > Chordata > Aves > Coraciiformes > Cerylidae > Chloroceryle > Chloroceryle aenea. The sequence continues at coordinate 23,566 of VWZY01001529.1, read as the reverse complement.
AACAGATCTTCACAAAGGATGAAATGTAAACACATTCAAACAATGCTTAATGATTAGACAAATCACAGTCAGCCAACTGATCTAGGACAGAAGTTGTACCTTTCCTGCCATTGAGTTAATAAAAGGATTACCAGGACAAGAAAAGGCAGGATGATACTGTTTTTGGCAGGATGATTCCCTGGTTTTGGAAACAGGAAAATAAAACCCTACATGCACAGAAAATCAGAGTCAGGGAAAAAAATAAAGAAAAAATTCACGTGAAGACGTTGCCATTCCAAATTTCCAGTATCACAGACATGGAATTCCTGTAACCCTCAATACCAAATCATACAGCAGCCTAAGATATCTCAACCTAAATTTCCCCTACTTACTTTCATCCTATTACTCCCATCTCATTTATGAAAGGGCAAGGGGGAGGGAATAAAAGATTAACCCCAGCTATAATTAGCCTCACAAGGTCACGGGCTGTTTGCTTTTAGAGTCAACAGAAGTGATATGGCCAGTATCCATATGTGGCCATCTCAGCTCCCATCCCCATATTTAATTAAATTGATAGGACTGGATTTCCAAGAGCACTCTTTGAACCTCTGGCCCTGCAGCAGGGTGCCTGGTTCATGCAGTCAGCTCCATCTCCTGTGGAATGAACACTAAACCTCAGTCTGTCTGTTGGTGTCTTCTGCTCTATTTTCTCCTCCTCCTTTCCATTAATTATCAAAATTGATTTAATCCTTCCACTATCAACAAGGGCAGGTCTAGCACCTTTGCCTCCACAGCATTTAAGTACCTTACAAATTTAAGTTAAATTTTCTCCTGTTCTCAGCAGCTCACATTAATGAGGCCAAAATCACAAAATAGGAGTCACTTGCACAAAGTTACACATTAGTTCCACTCAGTGCAAATCAGTCCTTTAACATGTGCAATACTTAGAATCCTTTTCATGCCTCAGTTCATCACTCCAGCACTTTCTGTTGCTGGGGACATCACAATGGCAAGCATTCAGTGACACTGCCAGCTGGAGAACCCAGTGATACCAGATTTCAGCATCTGCCCCCAGTACTTTTTGAAGAACCTGCTTCTAAAGATTACCTTATATTTGAAGATGTGATTTCTCCTCAGACCCTCTGCTAGCTCAGTGCTCCACCAAAACATTATAAAATCATCCATCCTGCACGTTTCAAGATTTCACATTTTAATCTCCTGTGCCACAGCCTATCTCTGGTCAGTGAAAGGAAGAACCACAGAGAAATGCCACGAGGACACAACTGTCCTGATTCATGCAGGCTCCTTATGCTGCAGGAAAACCAGCCCATGGGTTGGCTGGAACCTGGTGCTGACTGTGGGCTGAAGAGGCTCCATGACCCATCAACATGACAGCACATCAGCACACCTAGCTGCTCCCGTGACACAAACCCAGAAGGAAATCATTTGTAGCATGGGAAAGCCTCTGCTGAGGTACCATAGCACAAGGGTATATTGGGGATGTATCTGGGGGGCACAGCAGTTTACTGCTTTCTTTTTCAACCCCTGTCTGGAGCAAAAACCTATGTACTAGCATGAATGCATTCTGTGGCTTCTGTCTGCATGTACAAACCCATTTTCCTCTTAAGAACATTTTATTGAGTATTTTGGATCGTATTTTGCAGTAATAACTGCTTTGTAAACCAATTAACACTGAGAATGGATCCCATTCCAGACACTGCACAAGCTTCTGTGATTAAGCACAGTTTAAACGAGCAAGATTGCAGTAAATTTCTATCTACACACGAGGGAAATCCTGATTCTTACCCTTTTCTTTCAATGCTGTAAATGCTGCTGGGCAAACTTCTATACATAAATTTCCATCTAAGCATGCAAAAGTTATCATTAGAGACTCTTCAAGCAAATTATGCAGGCAGACTTCTGTTTCCAGGACTCGAGTCAGCACAGCTGAGAGCTTATCCTAAAAATCCTTCTGGATCTTCTAATTCAAATAGTGTTGGACTGCAAAATAGTGTGCAAAACAATATGGATCCTCAGGAATGAGAGCACCGTGTAAACTTGCAATGGAACTTAGACATTTAGTATTGCCACAAGATTTTTTACAAGGGAAATTTGCAGAGTCATTTTCTACCACTGCTTTTTTTTTTAAGATTATGTGCTTTCATATTCCTTGCTGGTATTACTCTGGCAATAAAAGAATGAGCAGAGACATTGCTTCCATGCTTCCTGTCATCTCAGCTCCCCATTACACCGTAGGTGTTCAGTTAATGATTTTAGCTGAGCTAAAATGAGAATGACTCCTTTCACCTTATAAAAAACTTGGGTTAATTACTTGGCCATGTCTGATTTTCTCATTTTCTAGAGCTCATTTTCCAGATACAAACTGGTAATCCCATCTTTGTTTCAATATCTATAACCCTACATCCTTAAACCTCAAACTTTACACTAAGATTTTTATGGACATATAAAAAATTGCTAGAAAAATCAGTCCTGAGCTTTCAGTCAAAAGGTATGTGAACAAGTCTAATGTACTGAGACATAAAGAATACATTTCAAATTCTACACTTAAAAGATGCCCCATTTTCCTAAGTGAAGCAGACTAACAGGAGAGCTTCAACTGTATCGAAAAAGCAAAACAATCCAAATTATAAAAAATGTATATGACATAGATTTGAAGCAATAATATTTTGGGGAAGGAATAAAGGATTTATTACAATCTTTCTGAGCAGTTACACAGATATTAGACATATTTTTTTTGTCAAAGTCTTCTCAGAGTTATTTGGTCTACAGAAAAGAATTTCTTGCAAATTCCTCTGATAAAAGTTTCTGTAAATGTGGACACCTAACACCTAGCAAACATAAATGTCATGTAAGCTATAAAAACAAATAAAACATTAATCACAATTAATTGGGGTGGCTTGCCTCCAGAGGCCACTGACAGCTTAAGCTGACTCTGGAAGCTGCACAGTAATAAATAGTTAAAACAATTGCCCTTCAGGGGAGTTAACTGCATCATGCAGATGGCTGAGGCTAATGTGGAGTATCTACATCATGAGGAAAAGTTTCCATAGACTTACTAAATACTAAGGGACTTAGTAAATAAAAAGCATAAAACTAAGTTGTAAAATTCTAGAAATGAACATGCATCCAATTGCATTTCTTCTCAAAAGGCCTAAGAGCATCTGAGGAAAGAAAAATAGGTGATGTGAATCAAGAAGTACAATGAACAATGGCAACAAGAATTTGAGTCCTAGAATATCAGAAAGAATGCTGGATTTATCTGAAAAGTTGCAGAAGCTTCACACCATCCACAGAAAAACCTAGTTATGTAGGATAGAACTTCTTGGGAAGCACCAGAAGAATACATGGCATCAGCTCAGCTGAGATATGTAGTGCCAAAGAACATGAGAGATTTAGGATCCTCCTGGCCCCCAGCATTTATTCAGACCTCGTATGTTATTGCATGAGCTGACAGAGAAGTCAGGACCACTCTGCCTGAACTGCAAAAGGTTGAATTCTCAACAGTTCCTTTTCTAAATGAGCAATTAAATGTGCTGCACACAGCTTTATTTTTATTCTCCACAGAATCAGAGAATGTTAAGGGTTGGAAGGGATCTTAAAAAATCATCCAACCCAACCCCCTGCCAGAGCACCACCTAGAGCAGGTCACACAGGAACGTGTCCAGGCAGGTTTTAAATGTCTCCAGAGAAGGAGACTCCACAAACCCTCTGGGCAGCCTGTTCCAGGCTCTGTCACTCTCATTGTTAAAAAGTTTTTCCTTAAATTTTCTTTGGAACCTCCTATGCTCCAGCTTGCACCCATTGCCCCTTCTCCTACCATTGGAGGTCACTGAGCAGAGCCTGGCCCCATCTCCTGACACTCACCCTTGATGTATTTATAACCATGGATGAGGTCCCCCCTCAGTCTCCTCTTCTCCAAGCTAAAGAGCCCCAGCTCCCTCAGCCTTTCCTCAGCAGGGAGATGTTCCACTCCCTTCATCATCTCTGTGGCCCTGTGCTGGACTCTTTCCAGCAGTTCCCTGTCCTCCTTGAACTGAGGGGCCCAGAACTGGACACAATATTCCAGATGCAGCCTCAGGGCATAGTAGAGGGGGAGGAGAACCCCTCTCCACCTACTAACCACACCCCAGGATGCCATTGGCCTTCTTGGCCCCAAGGGCACATTGCTGGCTCATGGTCACCCTGCTGTCCACCAGGACCCCAGGTCCCTTTCCTCTGTGCTACTTCTCAACAGGTCAGTTGCCAACCCGTACTGGTACCTGGGGTGGTTCTTCCCCAGGTGCCAGACTCTACACTTGTCCTGGTTATACTTCTTCCAGAAGTACAGACTAAGAGGAGGTTTAAACATATATTTATTAGACTGGGTAAGTCTGCCTTTTTTGCAATTACCTTTCCCTGTAGACAGTCTCTCTTCCGCAGTTTGACTCACACAGACAAGCTGTTTGGCTACTCTATTAAAGTTCCTACTAGATTCCAGAAGTGTCTGTGGAGAATTCTATGATTCTATAATACTGTGGATTTCCTAGCTGGTTCTGCCGCCTAATTAATGAAGCCTACTTAATAGCTGTGCAAATAAGAAGATAATTTAGATGAAACCAACTCCATATTTTTAGATGATTACTCTTTTGTCACATCTAGTTTTTCAGTATTAAACTATGCAATTTTCTTATGGCAATTTAAAATACAGATAGTGATAAAATATTCTTACACTATTCAGCATTTTCATATAGTTAAGAGGAACCCCAGCTGCTCAGTTTCTCATCACTGGAGGGAAACCTGTGGTGGTGAAGATAGAGTTAAGTTTCTTTACAGTACTTTTATGGTGCTGTATTTTGGATTTGAGAGTAAAACAGTGTTGACAACAGCAGGGTGTTTTAGTTATTGCTTATCAGAAGCATATGGTATCATCTCCTTGAATATAAAAATTCTACTGCCTTAGAGTTAAATGAGATGCTTGACTTTGAAATTTCATTTGCATATACAAACGTAAATTACCTAGTTATTCCCATGACCATATTTCCACATATATTCACCCATAACTCTAGTGGGGAACACAACAGGGAAAAGCCATGTGTGCCAGTGACTACGATTCAGCATCAGGTATGTACTCATGTCCCACTGGCTTCCTGTGTTGCAACACAATGTGCTGCATCAGGGACCAATCCATATCCCGTGCAGGACAGAGTGCATGCATCTGTTCAGAAATGAGATTGTGCTCATGCTTGAGTGCTGAATGAGGACCCCAAGACACCGGACACTGAGAAAAGAGAGGCAGGCACAGAACTGCTTCTAGTCAAATTGCTTAATCAACCCTGATCCGTATTTATCTATTCCCATCAAGATCCTCTGAACTAACCATGCACTCATCTGCCTCCAGAAGGACAGTATAGACACTGCCAGCACAGAGAGCAGTGGCTCATGAAGACAGGATTTAAATTGGTCTGTTTCCAGTTAGATCCATTAGCCTGAGACAAAAACCTGCAAATACTATTGCATACAGCTATGAGTTTCCAAGATCTGATTCTTTTCAACCAGAGAAAGGGAAAAATGAAAAATATATGAATTTGCATTTAAGATAAGAAAAAAAAATCTATAGAGAATAATCTGAGCATCTTCGGATTGGTCTGAATGAATATCTACTTTAGAAGAGAGGAATATAGCAGATAATGTCTACATGAAATGGGAAAGCAAAGAAGCATCCTAGAGAGTAATAAAAAAGTAATAATTACCCAGAAAGAAAGAAAGAAACCAAAAAGCAGAATCAAACTTTCAAACAGAAAGTTAAACAGCAAAGTCTTTTTGCTAAGTAAGTATAAAAAACAGAGGATGGAAAAGAATAGAGGAGCAG
>VWZY01001529.1:0-17698 GCA_013399075.1 Chloroceryle aenea | reverse complement strand
CAGTAATATATAAGTATAATAATATATATGTATAATAATACATATATGGTCAGATACTGATCATATCTTAACATAGTCTAGAGGTTTGGTCTCAGAACTAAAATAAATAAAAACTAAAATAATAATTAAAAAAACAAAACCAACCCCCAAAGTAAATAAAACTGAAATAATAAGTGATTCTAAATCTATGCAGTGTGACAAATATGTTACTGGAGAGGGAATCAGTAGTGTCACAATTGTTAGGAACAGCAGGCTTGATCTGGAACACTGTGTAACTGGGCACTTGGCTTCAAACTGGAGCAGGAACAGACAAAAACTTTTAAGATACTTCTTAAATATTATGAAAAGGGAAAGTAAAGGTGGAAAGTTATATTACAGGTCTCTAAAAATAAATGGATTGCATGAGACTGGTATGAGGATGAAACACTCCCACCCCAAAGTCTACTCCCCAGGAATATAAAACTATGAATACAACCTCCCAGATCTGCAATATTCAACAATAGTTCTGAGAAGTTGTGTCTCCTTCAGTTATAGAATGACTCACATTTTTTAGGTATGCTCAGAACCAAGAAGCTAGAGTTCCACTGAAAACTGAACACAAAGGCTTTAATCTTCAAATAAACTAGACTAAGGTGATGAAGCCTGGGGATTATATTATACTTAAGTTGGAAATAATAATAAAGAATATTTCCAGGAATGATTAGTTGAGTTTTGCTGAAATATTTCAGAATTTATTTGATTTGGTTGAAGACAAAGCATCTTAAAATCAAATAAAATGAAATTATATCACTGATTTTATTAAACTCTTGAAATTTATTTCACTGTTTTCATGAGTTATTTTCTTTTTTATTTTTTCCTGCACTTCTGTTCAGTATTACATGGACTTACCTCATTAAAGCTCCCAAGAGGAGCTGCAATGCACTTAAAAAGTAAGGTAAATTCAGAAAGAAGGGATTCAAATAGGTCAAGTGAGTGGCTTTGTACATGAACAAAAAATAATTTGTTATTTACTTTCTGTTTTTTTGTTATTTCTCATTTTCTAGCACTAAAGTCTGGATCTTTACTCAAGAGCAGATAGAAAATTATTCAACACTGAAAGATTACTAAATGTTCCAAATCAGAATACTGACTTGAAACAAGATTCCAGTTTAAAAATGTTCATAAGGAAAGTAAAGATTTTCATCCTCCAGCCCAGATTTGGAAAGACAAAAGATTACAGTGCCTGTCGTTCAGTTCCGAAGTGAGGGATAGAAGGAGTACTGGCTGAGAGAGCAGGGAGCAAAGGAGATGAAGAGGAAAGCCTGACACACCTCAGGAGATGTTGTTGTATTTCCTGGTGTGAAGGTTGTTATTCCATGGCCAATCCCAACACTAAAGGACACACAGGATCTTACCCAGCAGCTTTCTTACACACTTCATCAACCAAGCTACTTTCATGCAAACTTATTTTTGCTCAAGTTTTCTTATTAATAAGGCTAAAACCTGTTAAAACTTGTAAAACCCCACTCCCAGTTCCTAATTTCTGAATTCCATCGGGTAGGTTGGAATGCTCATCTCTGAAGTATCAAACTGAAGTAACTGACCAGCAGTCAATTAGAAATCAAAATAGGTAAATTTCCACAGATCTCATTTTTTTAATCAAAACCACCCATTACTAGCAACACCTAAACATTAATGATAATGAAATCATTTAAAAGATAGTAATCCTAATTAAATATGGTGACAAAATCTCTTATTTCTTTTTCATTTCCTTTTATTTTTCTGAAAGAAAAGAATTCCATATGAAAGTGAACTATAATAATCATCCAGGATATGAAACAAACTGTTGGTCCTGCTTTTTTTGTGTTCTCCTATGAGAAATGGACATTCTATATAAGCTACCACTGGATAATATATTTTTGCCACATTAAGTCAGGGCTTTTTTTCACTAGAACTTCAACAACTTACAAGCAGGCCATCACCTCTTCACTTTTATCTCTCCTCACACTCTCTGGAATAACTTTTTCCATCAGTGGTTGTCCAAAATGATTCGCTTTCTGCTTAGATGTCATCACGCCCATATTTCAACAAGTGGAGTGCAGTACCTCCTGATACTTCAGGCTTTTTAGGACAGGAAGATACTGTGACTATTTTAAACTGAATAATAAAACTGGACTGGGCACCTATAACTGAAAATGCTTCAGATACTCAGTTTTGCTCTAGTCCAAAAGTGTTAATACATCTGATGAAAAAAAAAGTGCATAGACAGTTTTTGCTCTTACATGCAGGGAAGTCTGAAACCTTTCCATTCCAGTGTCAGTTCTTACCTTGGGAGGTCTACTGATGTAAATGGGTTTCTACAAATGAGCAAAACTGCAGGATTAAAATTCTTGTCAATGACTCATTTTATGCAACTTCATGCTCTTGATGGTAACTCCACCACTGAACTTGTTTGCTTTACATTGTCTGAACATCTCCTATCGATGCTTTTGCAGGCAGAAACGTAACCATCTCTTGAAGCATCATCTTAAATGTGTGAGGATAATATTAAAATCCATTTGCCTAACACAAGTGCAGACATACTATACTTCAGTCCTCTTACAGGCAGGAGAAAAGAGCAAACAAGGTACCTTTGGATAACGTCCAGCTGTATTCATCAGGGGCCAAATGCCATTGCATTGATTAAATCACAAAGAATGTCAATAATCAGTATTAGGCCATTTCCTGCTCCAAGACCTTACCATTCACAAAACACCAATACTGATTTTTAGACACAGCATGCAGAACAGAATGGAACATGCATAACATCAAAGATTAAAAAGTAGCAAATGGGAAAAGAGCTGTAATGTCCAAGGGTTTCACACGACAAGGGGATGCAATCAACACTGCAGCATTTCCATTAAATTAAACACCTCTGAAGTTCATCTGAGCATGCCACCATCATGAAATGCAACTTGTCACTCACCAAAGTAGAGTTATGTGAAGCATCACCTGAGACTTCGGGTGTTCTTGTGCTGTTTGGAAGTCTGTGAGGGTTACGAGCTATCGCTTGGCACCAGCCCAACATGTTCTCCTTCCACTTATCCCTTCTCAATTTCTGAAATTCTGAAAATAATTTAGATTCCCTGAAACATCAACGCTTTGAATCGAGTGCGTGCATGCCTCTGGGTGCATGCCTTTAAGTTATAACTAAACAAGCTCATAAAGCTATTTTTAGAAGGAAGATGTTTATTTCATAAAGTACTCCAAAGGATCACGCCAGGCAGGTTGGAAATGAACTAGGCACTTTCAGCACACGTTGCATGCATTAATGCTATTACACTGGCAGTCAATTCAGCACCTTCTCTTCTTCCTCAAGTTGTCATAGTCATTATAAGTGTAATTTTGAATGGCTTTTTGTACAAAAATAACTGTGAGACCAGCATCATTCCTAAAAGTGTAGAACATATGCTTGCAGTACCCTGAATTCCCTGGAAAAACCCTAGAAATAGCTCTAAATCAGTAGCAGATATTAAATATAAATCACCAGTGTGAAAAGACACAACCATATATGTACTCATGTCCCCACACACCAGGGCACCTGTCATGAAGTGCTGCACTAGGATGCAGTGTAAATAGCAAAGAGTAAGGGACACAATGTTATAGGCAAACTATACAAGTTGTGTATGAACTTACTACATAATTTGTAACAGTACAAAAAACCTTTTAAATAACACTACCCCTCTGGAGATACAGCACTAGGAAGTTGGTTTTTAACTGGAGGATCCCTTCATAATGATTTTTTCAATTTCAGAAGCTATTTTTCCCAGTTGAAATAGGTAATGTAGGTATTCGGTGCAAAACTTCAATTCATTACAAAACATCATTTGAAGGGTTTTTTTTCTCTGCAGCACCTGAAGCAATTTAGAATCTGGTTGTTTAGAACACCTTTTCATTTAAAATGTGATATTCTGTAACATCATGAGACATAATAAGCAAAAAGCTTGACCTTCCAGATTGAGTGCCTAGTGCTCCACATGAGGTCAGCACTGGATCGACCAGATCTGGAGCATGCTCACAGTAATGCTAAAGACCATGGTTATGGAGCATCTATTTAATGCCATTGAAAATTAGGTACTGGTAAAAGTACATTTTTTTCTGCAATAAATCCCCATGCAGTACACAAGACATGCCTGTGTTTACCACTGGCTTTCATCTTCCCAGGTTCTGATCCTGACCAACTCCCTTCTTTAGTGACTACAGCTCTGCAGCTTCTACACTTACCAAAAATATACAATCTTCAAAGCATCAAATGCACGAGGCTGTGCTTCTCCACACCACCTTTTGGACCTGACAGTAAGGAGTAAGTGGAAACTAGCCTTAGCTTTCTTGTACTGCAGATTGTTAGCTGGATGAGTCTACAGGTGAAGTGGCTCTTCCTAATTCTTCAGTCTCCTGAAACCTTTCTATCAGATGAAAACATATGCCAGGAAAGCATTCATGACATGAACACTGACACACAGCCTGCTGATGCTCTCTGGAGTCAAATCCACTTTTCCATTAGAAAAGATTTCAGTTGTAGACTTAGCACCGAGTCCTTCAGGGCATGAATACACCCAGCAAAGGCTTTGCAATGGAAAAACCACCTGAGACACTCTCTAAACTTACTGTGACCACTTTAGCTGCTGATTGCCACTGAACCAGAGCACCCACTGTCTTGCAAGCCCTGCAAGACTGTTTATTTTCCTTACTTTTGTGAATACAGCTAGCAGAATTTACAAACCAAACTGCTTGTTGTTAAGAGTCAGGGAAGTACCAGAGAGCAGTCTGTGCATCTGAGCAATCTGTACACAGATAGTAACAATTACTCCATGGGGGTTTTTAAAAGCTTTTCCTTGTACATCCAACATCTAATGAAGTACCTGTAACACTGGGGAATCATAATAATTATCAAAAGGACACACATAAGCACTTCCTCCTCTGCAGCTTGCAAAGATAAGCACTTAATATGAGACAGCCAATCTGAATTTTGCTTTTTCAAGCTCCTATTGCAAATCCTAGGTAATTTCTGTATCGTGTGCTGATGTGTAGAATGAATTCTTCCAGAGATGTGTTCTGTGTAGAGAAGTAATACAAATTCCACCACCTCTAGAGTCACATACTCCTCCTGCTTGGGCCAGTTCAGCCCAAGAACATAACTCACACATTATCATACACGTCATCCTACGCAGTTCACAGATGAAGTAAAAGAATTACTTAGTCTAGGGAATATCCTACAAAACTACTCTGTACTCCTGGTACTTGGAACTGACAAAGAGCCAGACATCCCAGGTGACAACCACAGTTCAGTCTGACAAAGGTGACTACTTGAGGTCATTATGGGTTTCTACAGTCAAGACAAGGACAGGGCACTTTAAGCATCTGCAGCAGATCCTCATACTAGCTGGCAAGAAGTCTGTGTTCTCAAAGTTTTCCAGCCTTTAACTATATATTCCTTTAGAGCTCCACAGAGTCTACCTGAGCCCCAGGTGTAGTGAGCAGGAGATGCCCAAGATCATTGTGTGCTACCTACCTGTGACAACAGCCCTTCAAGGGTCCACAAGGAGACGCCTCAAAAGAGTCTTTTCTCTGCTGCCTGTACCTGTGAAGACAGGGGTTCATCTGCTTATCATTAACGTCCTGTTCTGTTCCTCTTGGGGGGCAGAACCTCTTGGAATATTCACAATTAAAATGCTATTTTCATTCATCCCCTTTAAGCCTGATTTAAAATAAAATAATTAATTTATTCATACTGTTTCAGGACAGACAATTTTGACTTATAGGTTAGGCAAACAAAGGTACATACAGGATTCTAGATTTAAGCATATCTTCACAATATTAATACTGTTCTGTTTACTAACTGCTGCTTTCACAAGTGCTTCTAGGGCACTGGTGGAAGAGTAAACCTTACTATGCCCGAGGAAATTCACTTCCCTGGCTGTAAAGACATTTGAGAGATATTCTCACCAAATGTGGTACTTCAGCAGCTCTTGAAAAATATAACCACACTACCAGCACCCCTCTATAGAGTATCAGAAGTTTTATTATAATCAAGTTTTCTAGAACTTGCATTAATTGTTTCTTTAAACCTTTAAATTGTTTATTTCTTAAGTGACAACTACAGCGTCTTCTTAAATTAATACCTGTATTACCCAACCAATATTCAGATATTATAAAGTGGCTGTTTTGATGCTCCTGGCCCATAATTAACCATATCATTATTTCCTACTAAAATATTTGGAAATATTATTTCCAAAACCTATGTTTTGTTCTTTTTTGCTTGACTGCTGATACACATTTGACCTTAGCCCTTCTAGACTTTCATTCCTTTTGGTTGTAACTAAGGACTGAAATTTCACCCATTACTTTAAACAGTTTCCTCACTGAAAATACATTAATTTGGTACAAAAATTACTGCAGCTAACATTACTTTGTCTAACCATTCCATAACCACTACATCCTTAAAGCAACAAGAAATCTTTAAAAGCATCAAAGAAAATAGGGTTGCTAAAGATATCAGAATTGTGGGTCTGTTTGTCCCTATAGTCACACTTCTTTTTTCTCCCCACGATGGAAAGTATCTTCTGCAAAGCAGAGAGCAATCTTCCATCACTCAAGGCTCTTTAGAGAAACCATCAGAGGGTTGGGTTTTTTCCCCAAGGTAAATTTTTAGCATTGTAATTTCACCTCTTTGCTTTTGTAAAGAATGCAAGAAGAAAATGTAGAGGAATTAGAAGGAGAAATACATATTTATCAGTTCTGAGATAGTATTTTTTTTAAACTAATCTCTGCACATCTAGCTATTGCCAAATCTGTATTTGCCTATGCAGGGTTTAATTCTAACTTTGTTTTGTTTGTTTTTTTTCCTAATTATTTAAGAAGCCACCTCTATCCCAACACCAAATAGCTGTCAATATCACAGCTACTCTTGCTGGAATGCTTTGCTCATCCAAGGTGGGATGTCTCCACTGAATTGCTCTCAGAGCTTTGAAAGCACTGCCACGGTGTGTGCTCCTGGTACTCTGCTGCCTGCATGTTAGTCATGGAAGTGTGCCTACATCTTCCCTCAGGACTGGGCCATCTAAACTCCAGCTGCATCAGACTCCCAAGCAGAATGAGAACAGTCTTGAAACAAACACAGATTTGAGAATAAGAACAAAGTTCATGGGTTAGCTTTGGGATTTTCCAACTTCAATTGATGAAAAAGGCACGATCACTAAGTGCACGTATTAAAACCAAACTGTGCTCTTGCCAGGCCGAAATTCTTTAGGGAAGTCCTAAAACAGCAGAAAAAAAACATGGAACAAATCCACAAGAAGGTAAAGCATTAACTAGCTCATTAAGCTAGGCATGAAGCTATCCAAACATACAGGGTGCAAGAAGCTAAAGTAAGTCTCTAAAGGATTTTGTTCTGCATGTGTAAAGGAAAAGTATCTTACAAAGCTTCTCCTCATTCTTAGGTGGTTGATTTAGAGAAGATGGGTGCATGTATGTCATAAGATAAACCCACTTTTAATCAGAGCTCACTATCAAATTAAAATATGAAGAGAGAAGCAGTTTTTTGGGTTCTTTTTACATGCAATAAAGATTAGATGTCTGAGAGACAAAACTGCATCAGTAAACACCCCTGTTTCAAAGGATGGATAATGAGTACAGAATTTAAATGGGTTATTAAGAAGAAAGGGAAACCACATTTCATTGGCCATGCCAATACACCCTCCAAAGCATGCTAGGGTCATGCTTGGTCCTACAGAAGCAGCATCTCTCCCTTGTCAGAGAACTGTGTTTGAAAGTTCTTCTGACAAATACAGTGTTCTGGGCACTCATAAACCCTAAGTGCAGAAATCTCTTGCTGTGAGCAGTTCCTGTGACATGCCAGTCATACAGCACCTACACTGGTCATCTCTGCTGGAAGAAAAACATCCTGTTGCTAAGATACTGCTGCTCTTCATAATGCTATCTCTAACAACCCGACTGCTGGACAGGGTGCACCAGAAAGCCACTGCTGCTTCTATATGGCTGGTCTCTGAATCTGTCCTCATCTAATTTCTGCTATCTTTCAGAATTTCTTTTAGGTTGAGTAATATCAGAGGAATGAAATCATTAGCAGAAACACTTCTGTGGCATTCTCACCTCTGCCAGCAGGTTCATTTTGCATATAGAAACAAGATGAAAAATTTGAGCCTAACAAAGTCCATTACAGCCAAGGTATTTTCTGCTGGCTCTAGGGGTGAGAGAGAATGTGGTTATATATTATTGCTGCTATTTTTATTTTTAATTCAGGGTGTTTAAATAAGTGGTTTATGTAAAGGTATGTTTCATTCTTGGGTCTGACTCTCTGTGCTTTATTTCCCAAACAACCATAGTATAAAATAATTATCATTACAAAATGGTGAGGAGTTGGTTAACACCATAAAGTTAGATTTCTTTCCTATTATGTAGCTTTTTATGCTCTGCCTCCTTTATAGAGAAGTCCTATAATAAATTAAGCACAGGCATGATTTGAAACTATCTGAAGAGACTCTTAAGGATCCCACTAACTGCATTTGAGAGTGACATACTGACACTTACACAGCCCAGATTTATTATCTCTTCAGCAAAACATTTCTATTTATTTCACTAAGTTAGCTACCAACAAGACCAGGAAGGCTATATAATCTTTCAACATTTTTTTCCCCTACTCAATTTCTCCACGTATTTCCCATTTGTTTTTTTGGCAACAGCCAGAGCAACAGAAATAATTGCTTCCGATAATTATGCCTCCATAATTATTTTTATTGTCTAATGAGAAACTCATAAGAATGAAGTATCCTTTCAGCTATTTAAGTCGTACTTTTGTACCTCTGCACTCACATCTTAGCCCTACTTTTGTATTTGTTTTCAGGAAATTGCAGTCAAACTTATCAGAGCAATATTATTCAAGAAATTATTCACAGAATTATTAGCTTTTAGGTTAATGTGACTTAGGTAATGTGCTAGTTATTTAAGCTGTTGGCATCAGCTGCAGCATCAGCTCATATCCTGGTCTGAGGGAGAACAGACCAATTCTGTGCAGTGATTTTACTTTTCTGGGAAGTTCTCCTAACTAACAGCATTTTCTGAAGTCAGCAGCGTGATCGTGCAGACAGGGTCTGCTGCTGGCAGTGAGAATGCATGATGTTTAGAGGTAGAGCCAAGGATTGGTGTGCAGAAAAAGGCTACTGCTGGATCTTGTGCCCCACAATCACTGAATCATAGAATGGTAGGGGGTGGAAGGGACCTCTGGAGATCATCGAGACCCAGCCACCTGCCAGAAANCCTCTTTCCTCTCCTTCTTCAATGGCTGGCATCTGAGGAGGACTCTGTCCATTCTGCCTTTGATCCCAAGCCACATGTTCCTAAATCCAGCTCCTGAACACAGTTCCTGCCTGCTGCTGAGTCCATCCTGGGACCCCAGTGCCTGCTCCCCAGTACCAGTGGTGACAGCGACATCACCATCATCAGGGGGGTGGATTCAATACTCTCTTTGTATATACTTGCATATATTGCTCTTTATTATTATTTCCATTCAAGCTGTTCTAGTTTGCTTTCCTAATCACTGAGTCTCTCTCCCTTATTCCTTTCCTCTTCCTCTCTGGGGTGGGAGGGGGTTAACCGAGGGAGCCTGTTACAGGGCCAGTGGACTGCCCTGACACTACACAAGCTAGCAGGCCAGTAATTATTTATAACTTAAATAACTGGAATCCGTTTATCCTGCAAACCCCTGAATAGCCCATCTGTCATGTTTCCTCCGAGAAGAGGTCAGACCGTAAGCCATGATCTTCATAGTACACGGCAGAAGTGGCTGAATGAAAAAGTATTACTCACAATAGTGTATTTCTGTTCCTTCAGTGGCAACAACTATTTAATGGGCTTAATCTTTGTTAAAAAGGAATCCAAACTTTCTGCCTTCAGCAGACCTGTTACAAGTTTCCATCAAACATAATTTGGCTCTTCTATCAACTTACTAGGTAATAAACCCAGCTAATACTTGAGTATAACGTAGCTTCTTCAAAATATTTAGCAGAATTTACTGTATTATAATGCTTAAAACTTAAGTTTAGTAAGTGTTTTTCCAATAAAATACAAAACTTCACCTTCTTCTAATTTCAGGACTGTAAACAAGCTGTTAACAAGACAATAGCTGCACCTCAGTTGCCAGAGATGACTCTGAATTTTCCATCAGCTAGCATTCCAATAAATGATTTCATGACTATTAATTCACAGGATACACACAGGTCTGTACTGCTGGATATGACTGTACTGCTCACTAATCAGGAGTAAATTCCTCACAAACACTTCTTAGTAAAAATAAAAATAAGCCAAATGCAGCCAAAATCCAACCCAACAATAATGTTTAATAAAATTATCTAAGGGAATATGAGAGGAAATGACTGATGGGACTGACAGCTGAGGAAAAATAAAACCATGATAACCCCAAGAGTAGTATACCAATGTAAGACTAACTATTTTCTATACAGAATACAGGGTTTGCTTTCTTCAGAGATTAAAACAATGCAGGACAAGCAGTTATCATACCCACAACTTTCACAGCTATCAGTGGGCTAAAATTCAAGCAGATCACATGCACATCACACCTATAAGAAGCCACCCTTCACAAATCATTAAATCATACACCCTTCTTCACAAGCCATAAAACAACCCCCAAAAACCCCAAACTAAGGTCTTTCCTTTGTTGTGTTTGGTAATTGAAGTGTAAAACCAGTGGCAGCATCAGTTTCTCTCTTCTGTTTCAAAGTTACACTAAGCACAAAACAGGTAACCAACCTCTTGCAAGTATTTCCAAAGAAATATTTTGAAAAGACAGATGACACAGATGCTGACAACATATAAAGTTATAGAAATGAGATCTCGAGTGTACAGCAAAGACCAGCACAGTGCACGATAGCACAGCCTTGCTCCCAGGCTCCCTTCAGGGGCTGGGTGAACACAGAAAGGTTTCCAGCTCTGCTGGGGCTGTGCTGCAGCAGCTCAGGCAGACAAGTCTCATCCTGTGCCACCCAGGTTTGAGCTCTGCCAATCCCTCAGGAGTGTCACTCTCCTCTGACTTTGCCACCAGCCCTACTGCTTTCTTTTAGGTGGCACTGAGGGTGAGAGCAGAGCACGCAGTACAGCTGGCACAGAGGTGCCTGCAGGTGAACTGGTGCAGCTATGGCACACAGGGCAGTCCTGCTCAAAGCTCCCAGTCCTAAAGCTCTTTAACTGCTGGCCTGGAGAGCAGCTCCATGGCTAAGCCATAAGCCTTGCCCTCGTGAGAGCTATTGCACAGTGCTGTGAGATCTCCTTAAGCAGCAGCATGGCTTCTCAGAGAAGCTCATGCTAACCTGAGTAGCTGCGTGGTGTCATTCAGTGAGTTAACTTCATGTCTTCCCCCTGC
The DNA here is from genome assembly GCA_013399075.1 of Chloroceryle aenea. Classification (NCBI taxonomy): domain Eukaryota; kingdom Metazoa; phylum Chordata; class Aves; order Coraciiformes; family Cerylidae; genus Chloroceryle; species Chloroceryle aenea. The sequence continues at coordinate 6,285 of VWZY01001529.1, read as the reverse complement.
CTCTGATCCACAACCCCATAGCACCCTGTAATTCTCAATGAGCTGTTTCCTCATCATCTCTGTGAGATGACTGTGCTGTTCTCTCCCTTCCACAGATAGGGCACTGCAGAAACAAGCCTCAGCTTCCCAAGATACCCCAGACCCCTGAGGACCTGAATTAAAGGCCTCCTCCAGGGTGCCCACGTCTTTGATTCCACAAGATCTGGAGTCAAAGGCTTCCACAGCCCTGAGAGGCAGTCAGTCACTGACACAGAGTCTCTCCAGGACGTTAATACCTGTCCTGGCTGGCTGGTTTTTTGCAACTATTTCTCCCAATGCACTATTTTTTTCCTGTTTTCTTAAAACCTCTCACTCTTCATTTACAGGTCTGGCTTATCCTACCTTCATCACCAAGCTAGGTACAATTTGTGTTCCAATCTATAAAATATACAGCACTTCTCCTATCTAAAATAGCCTCCAGAGCTGGGGCATAGGTTATACCTTCTTTCTTCATCTGCTCAGCTTCCTGAAGTTCAGATTTTATTCATTTATATACTTCACACTGAATTCAGACATTCTACTTAAGGTTTACTTAAAGTCTGTAGCACTTTGATATTTCTATCTCTCTGTTATACCATTTATTTCCATATATACACAGATCTAATCAGAGTATTTTACATGTAGGCTCTCACATTTCAAGAAAGGAAGGAAGCAACCTTTCTTTCTAGCACTAATGCTTTATTCTCTTCAGAAAAAATAAAATAAACTGGAAATATTCATTGAAAGAGTAAATAAATAAGAATTTCACCACCAAAATGCTGGCTAGCTGCTAAAAGACACATTACAAAATGAAGTATGCACTCCTGAACGTACACCTACAGACCTATGTAACTTGAACAAACCCATTTTCACTACATCACCAGGAGACTTATTTACAGTTGGGAAATGTACTCCAGGTACAAGGCTCAGTTGGATAACTGGAGGGAGTACACTATTTCCCAATGGCATTCCATTCTCTGTTCCTCAAACGTGTGAGTGGACTGAAAACATCATAGTGCAACAGGTGGGAGTTTATTAAGGACCATTTCTCTGTATGTAACTCCAGAGAAAACCAGATTGCCTGAGGAAACATGAAATAATGGAAATTGGAGATGGATGCAAAGGCACATGTAGGTAGTTGACCCATATTCCACTCTTAACACTTAGTTAGAAAGCTAAACAGAGATTCTAACTTCCAAAGTAAAAGTATTTAAAGGCAGGCCAGCCACACACAGAAATAAGGTGTATTTCAGCAAGTCTGGAGGGGAAAAAGAAATGTGCTTTTGAAAAGAACAGCCTGGCTTGGTATCGCCACTGAAGGACTGATTGTGAAAGACTCCCAGCTCAAAATGAAGATCCCAGCCCCTCCCTCAGCATTTGCAGGACCTGAGGTGTAGTAAAGCCAGGTCAGCCCCCTGATAACCAGATGGAAGTGGAAAGGAATAAGTGAAAGACAGAATGGAAAAGCACAGACAAGATACTGAAATGCTGGGGTCAAACGTGCTCAGCTGTGATGGGAAAAATGGGAAAATGAAATGTGCACGGAGCATGTAACCAAGCAAAGCAGCAGGAAGAGGAATCTTTTTGCCCACAGTGCCAGTGGTACAGATTTTTTTTTCTTCTTTCACTTTTTAAATGCAAGTTCTATCAAAAGACAACATCAAACTTTCTGTTAGCATATATATGCAGGATTTCATCCCGGAAAGTTCTTTTTTCCCATGAAGTGAAAAGCCCCCATGAGCTGAAGATGCCAGCTCAGATTTGCTTTTCTCAGGATCTCTCTCCTACGGACAGAACACTTTTTACAGTTTCACAGAAGGCACCATACAGTCCTTCAAGATACAAGAGTATCAAGAAAGTCCTAAAATAGAAAAAACACTGGGAAATAAAATATGTTTTGCTTCATGTAAGCTCGGCACAAGTATGAAAAGGCATGGTAGCAAAAGTGTGAAAATTACACATTTTTCTTTGCTTGCCACACTAACTGCTCCCACACTGGGGGGAAAAAAGAAAAGAAAAAAAGAAAAGAAAAAAGTAGTGGAATGCACATTTTTCATATTCAGAGACTGGTAAAATACTAAAAAAAAAAAGTCAAGGACACCCTTCAAACACTATGGGAGTTTGCTAATTAGAGTCCTCTCCAGTGCAGTTACCACAGTAATGTCAGGGGATGCTGATTACATAAATAAGTGTTAAGACCACACTTACAAAGACATACTTTATTGACAACCACACGGTTATTGACAATCCAGGCAATTTCTCAGGTCAGCAGAAAGCTGTCACAGGCTTGCAGGATAAAACCTGTGGCAGCAGAACAAAATAGTTCTCCTAAATACTCTACTATCCAAAACATAACCCATTTTATGCTCACTCATTTTTGTCCTTCCTCTTAGGAAGAAAGATATTTGAAATAAAGTTTTTAGCATGCAAATAGTTCATATCTAGTAGTGGGAATTCTGTACTCACAACAAAAGCTGCAAGTAAATTTTGAGTTCTTCTGGACTATTGCAAGGTACAGTTTGTTTAGTTGGTACTCGAGCAAAGATGAAAGTTGGCCTTAACTCTTTGGCTTCATGTAAGAACTAGAGTTTGCCTAAACAACCTGTGCTGTGACTACATTTAGATAAAACACTAGGAAGGATCTTCAGAATTAAGCTAGACAACTTCACAAGGAGCTAAATCTAAAGCAAAACAGGTAACTAGGAGGGAATAGAGAAAAAGGGAGAGAATCCCAACAGGATAAATCCTGCTTCTTTCACCCCTTACATTTCTTGGTGGAAAGTCAACAGCATAATGAGCAAAGAACAGAAATTACTGTTTTTCTGGACTCTCAAAGAACCTTAGGTCATAGCTTCCTCAGAAAGATATGGAATTAAGCAATCAGGGGCAGTAGGGAAAGTTCCATGTTGGACAAAAATATGATGCAGCTGAGCAAGAGTAGGCAAGATAAAGGAGCTGTTTCTGCTGTGAAATGAAGACAGCTTCCCAGCTTTAAACTACCTGCTTCCAATTTTGAAAATTGGGAATTGCTGCTTGAAGGAAAGCACTGAAGCTGACAAATCCAACAAAAACACTTGGAAGAACCTCATTAGTTCTAGGGCACACACCACTCTTCCTTGCATTACTTGATAAACAGTTGAAAATGACCCCTGAACAGACAGGAGAAAAAAACAGAACGTGAAACCATGTTTACTGCACTGTCTGGATCCTTCCTCAGGACAGGAATTTTAGCTTCCTCCTAGGTTTCCTACAGCATCAGCAAACACCCAGAAAGCCTCCAGCACCTCCATGACATTAACCACCCAGGTTACCCTGGTGCAGCAGCCACAGAGTTGGTCTTTGTGCAGCCACAGCTTGGCTCTGAACATTTACTTTTGCTGAACTATGACACGACTGCAGTCAAGCCTAGAAGCAGTTTAGGTGTGAAATGGTTATTAAGAGAGTCCCCATCCAAGCTCCCTTCCCAGGAGCCACAGTCTGCAAGTTTTCCTAACAAAGCCACAGCCTGAACACTTAAACCCAAGTGGGGCCACACTGCATGGGAGCAAAACTCACCTTCTGCTGGAGGCACCAGCAAATGTTGTGAAAGGATGCCCAAGCATTTCTGGATGACTCAGTTCGAGTGAAGATGAGATTATTAGTTCTCTACAGGTTAAATTCTGTTATGCCCTGGCAACATATTATCTGGGGTTTCCATTATTTCAGACAATGAAAAACTGATTGCTACTTGTAAGAGTTCACATAAATTAGTTTTACAACTTCACAGAGCTCATTTAGGTGACAGCTCAGAATTAAGCTTATTTGATTGTTCTGAATCTTGTGAAATAGAGGTGCCTACCTCTTTTCAGTCCTACACCTTTTAAAGGAAAAGGCTTCTAATAAGTACTTCCCAGGATTTATGCAATGAGCGACCTTTACTGGGACTGGATGGAGGGAAATTAGGAAGGAAAATTTCCTCCTTTAAGTATTCTCTCTCTTTTGACTCTTTTATTGGAAAAAAAAACACATTAACTTTTATCCTTTAATGGCATTTTCATTGATGTTAAAGCATTCATTTTAAACTTGTGCCATCCATAAACTTTACCCGTGAGATCTCTCACAAATAACTGATGTTATTTTGTTTTTCACTGCTGTACCACGTGGTATTTTATGCTACAAGGAAGGAGAATAAAAACTGCCTCACAATAATATTCACATCTTTCCACTCCTACCACATTCAGGAAGCTAAAGCAGTGCTGTACATAATTTACAAAGCCTAAAGGGGGCTGGTGGTCTTGCAGTTTTATTTTGCCCAACAGCTTTGTCCTTGTCACTTTGCAACACGTTATTAAGAGATCTGACCTGAGGTGTCAGGAATCCTCCAGGTACCAAGGAAAATATAAAGTTTTGTGGCTTTAAATTCCCATTAATCCTCAGTTCTAGATGGAAATCTTGGTGCAGACCCTTAATGTTACACATCCTCCTCAGCTGTCTAGTTCCATTAGATCTCTGAATTTTTAACTGGCTTGGCTCCCTCTGAACAGTTTTGAACAGCATGAGGAACATATGGGCTTGTGCATTAAAGAAGGGTTTCTAAGAGACTGAAAAAAAATACAAATCTCCTACTTCAAGATTATGTTTCACCTAATTAAGCAAACCTATATTTTTGGTTCGAGAACTGCCTCAGTGAAATCTGTCATTCCCAGAATTTCAAGGATCATGTGAGTAAGGCATTTGAGTGAGAAACCCATGGGAACACAGCTGGTGATTTTACAACAACTTTTGAAGGCTACAAAAAGTGTAAGCTTCATCCCCACTGCCACATCCTACAAGTTATGTGTCACATGGAAGACAAACATCTGCTCCAGAAAGGAAAAAAAATAAATACCCCCCCCAAAAAGGCACCCCAAACCCACACAGTACATATTGCCAGGAAATTCCTCATCCTGGCAGCAGGTATAAACCCAGAAACTAATCTGTCCAGCTTCAGTATCTTCTGAAGACATCTAAGAACAGAATTTTTAAGGTTCTGTACTGGAACAAATCAAACCAAACCAACTCCCCAAATCCACTAAAATAATCAAGCACCCATTAATTTCTTGAACAACAGATCCACAGTTTTGTGTTGTTTTTACTGATCAAGTGACATCATATTTTATAGGCTTCTGAGAAGAGGTTTATTCATCTCAAAACAGACTAAGGAGCCCATGGAAATGCACCTTCCCTTGTCATTATACCAGCTCATGCTAAGAAAAATGTATTTTCTAACACAAAATCTTTTCAAGGGTGAAACAAATGCATTAATTTCTGTGTGAATTAGCATTTCTATTGACATAAAATGGAAATGAAGAGGTTATTGTGGTAGCCTTTCATTAGACATCCCTTCCTTATCTCGGCTACAAAACCCAGTGCTGATTAAAAAAAGTTGTGTGGCCTCTCTCCTATAATGTAAATCATCAGCTCATTGCTCATTTGAACAGCAACTGAAGAATCAAGGGTTTTAAGAGAGTGAAAAATTGTACTTATGCAATTCATAGTAAAGAATTAGCAAGAACTTGTATCACAATGGGACAACACCACGTTTCTTGCCTGCAGATACTTCTCCGTAAAGACTTCCATATCCATATTCCCTCCCCTATAAGGAAAAGTCTCAGTAAACCTGGTTTGCCAAGTATGGTAAATCTCTCTTTAGGAAAAGGACTGGAAGCAAATACCCAGTAGAAGGCATAACACTGGCATGAAATTCTAAATATCAGAAGCCTCATCAGCCTTCTGTGTTGTAATATTGACAGCTCCTGAAAAATGAAGGATCAGAAATCTACATTCTATCCAGCTACTCTGATTCAAACAAACTAAAATATAACATCTTCCATGTGATGATTTTGAGAGATTCATAACAAAATTATTAGCTGCAGTTACAAAGTAGAAAGCAATTAATTGTAAATGTCTTGCTTTTTCATAGGATCGTTCAGGTTGGAAAAGACCCTTGGGATCATCAAGTCCAATCATTAATCCTACTCTACAAAGTTCACCCTTAAACCATGTCCCCCAACACCACATCTAAACAACCCTTAAACCCCTCCAGCGATGGTGACTCAACCCCCTCCCTGGGCAGTCCGTTCCAGTGTCTGACTACTCCTTACGTGAAAAAATTTTCCCTAATGTGCAGTCCAAACCTGCCCCGTTTCAGCTTGAGGCCATTCCCTCTTGTTCTAGTGCTAACTACCTGTGAGAAGAGCCCAGCACCAACCTCTCTAAACAGCTCCTTCAATTGTTCTTCATAAGATT
>VWZY01001528.1:220340-239434 GCA_013399075.1 Chloroceryle aenea | reverse complement strand
TTAGAGTTGAAGTCCTTTAAAAAAGTTCAGTCAGTTAACATAGTATAGCCAGTAAATTAAGTTGAAAAGAGAAAATGTGAATGGAAAGACCATTCTGGACCATCTGTCGATGGCGTTCACATCTGTTAGGTCAGGGATTTTTATTTTCAGTTGTGAAGACCTTCGTCGTAAATGGCCCCTCTTGCTGTGGGCGCCTGTTCGTTCTGACGACCGCCTTCCGAGGCTTTCCCGCTGGGAGCTCTGTTTCCTGTACTGGATTCCTGAGTTGTCAAAGGACATCATTGAATTCCGGGCATCCGTCACGCTGGTGGTGACCTCGTTGCTCGCCACCTCGTTGTGAATTTCAAGCGACGTTAGCAGAATGTTGCCATGGGTGTCCACCTTGGGGGGGGGGCAAAAATAGAAGTAGAAGTTGGTCTGAAAGACTTTGGACATCCACCAGCAGATGTGGGTGGATTTCAACCTCTAAGCTCATATGTGTTTTAAGAAAGCATGCATTCATCTTTAGCACATGAGAGTCTTAGGAAAAAATTAAATATAAGGCAATACTCAGATGCTTCAAATCAGGCAAATTTTTACAACCAGGATAATAATAACAATAATAACAACAATGTTGGTCATGCTACCAACACCCTGTACAAAACTGTATTTGCAAGACCAATCATTTTTCTCTCCCTCTAAACCAGATGCATTTTAAAGGATGGCAGAGTTCAGTGAAATCTCTACATTGCTGGTGATGGGGGAGAGGGTAAGGAATGGATTCTCTCTCTGCTACAGCAGGAAATTAAATTAAACTGGACTAGCTTTGTTTCCATCTGGGATTTAAAAACAGATGAAAAAAAAGTCCCTGTCAAGTTTGCTAAAATCACAAGGATAGTCCTGACCTGCTGCACTCATTGCATTTTGCAATCACAAAGCTTATTTACAACTTTTCCCTTAAACTTTTCCTTCCAAAAGTCATTTGCACAGTGTTCCAATCGTGGCGACACTTAACAGAGGGACTTTTCCACCTGACTAAGCCATCTGAAAGAGCAATGGATTTGAAGTGGAAGAAAGCTGATGAATCAGAGCATGGTGGGGTTGGAAGGGACCTCTGGAGAGCATCGAGTCCAACCCCCCTGCCAGAGCAGGGGCACCCAGGGCAGCCCACACAGGAACAGATCCAGGGGGGCTGGAAAGTCTCCAGAGCAGGAGACTCCCCCAGCTCTCTGGGCAGACTGGGCCAGGCTCTGTCACCCTCCCAGGGAAGAAGTTTCTCCTCCTGGTGAGGTGGAACTTGCTGGGTTCCCCTTGCTACCATCACCTCTCGTCCCATCCCAGGGCAGCACTGACAAGAGCCTGGCACAGAGCAGCACAGGGTATGACACCTTTGATCCAGAATCCCCCCATTTTCCATGAGCCTCACGGAGAAGAAGTCCCAAACGATGCTGTCTTAGCCAGCATTTGGTCACCACATCCCCTCGTGCTCCATGCCCGGTGTGCTGGAGGACAGGCAGAGGACACGGCTGATGCAGGGATCAGCTCCAACTTTCCTGCCAGTGTTTTGGGAAAGGAAAATGATGGCTGGAGGTGAAAGAAATGCTCTGTGCTGGGCATTTCCAGCCAGTTACCGCACGTGTGACTTTGTTCCAGTGAACTCAGTTCCCCCTGCCAGAAGCAGATCGTGAATCATGGCTTACAGGATAATTTCCCACTTTACATACACAGTTTATTCATCCTGCAATTAATATTATTAATATGATGGTATTTCATATTAATAGATCTACTAATTAGTATATTAATATTAATATGTTTTAGATTACTATTATATTATTTTCCTAACCCAGCTCTGCAAACTGTGCAGCAGTTGAACAGCTCATCCCAGAAGCCTCTGGCTAACAGTGGTTGAGAACACACAGTCGTCCTAGCCTTGGAAAGTTCTGATGCCACATCCTCTGCAATGCATTAAGAGTATGCGTAGCTACGTGCCCGGCCAAATGCCTTTGGCTTTTTTCAGCCCTGTTAAAATTCTGTCAAATGGATGCTCCTTTCATTAATTATTGATGCTACAGCTTATCTTTTCTCAGCGAAAACATTTACGCCACTACATCAGCGATGCTCTGCCAAGCTTCTTGCAAATGGAAAAAGAATATAAAATGCTATGAATGACATACAGGCAAGCAGGAAAAAAATATAAATCCTAAGGTATCTAACAAATCCTGCTGTTGTAGGCAACAGCACATTATGCTGATGAGTGCCTATAAATAAAAATAAACAACGTGAGCCAAAATAATTGTGTGGAGGAGCCTCAGTGGTGATTAAAAAGAATTTATCCTTCCCGTGGCAGAAACCCACTGGGTACAAAACTACAAACTTGAGGTTTGTCGGAACAAGTTCGTGCTGTTGAGTGGTACCTGCAGGCAGGGAATACACACAGCTGTAAAATACAGCCCTGGGTATCCTCACTACTTGTGGTGGTCGCTGAGAAGCACTGAGTTATTTTTATTCTTATTTTGCACAGAGAGTACAAATTATGATCAAGATTTCTACAGCATGGTGCAAAATGTCTCTGGGATCAGTGTTTTCCTTATGAAGCTTCAAACTAAATCTCTCATCCAGGCCTCCAAACTCCTTTCCCATCTCCTCCCAGGCTCTGAGAAATGTCCTTTGGTTTACTAAGAAGGCCCCAGCAGAGACCATTTTCCTGGGGTCCACGCTGACAGCCCTGCCCTCCCCTTGCAAGCTTCCACTCTCTCCCTCCATCACTATGGATGTCAACTGTTCTTTCCCTCAGGGCTTCCTGATCTCTCCTGACTCTGTCTCGTTACCTCACCACAGATGGACATGAGCCCATCTATGGCACCTTGTCCTCTGAGCCAAGCCTGGATTTTTCTAAGTCAGGTGTTGGCTGAAATCTTGTACTGCAGAGAGCACACCCCTGTGCTCAGGCTTCTCCTGCCCAAGGAATTAATTTTATTCCATTTCTTTTGCAATGTTTGTCTTTAAGCTTTGTCTGAAGATCCCATTATGTCCTTTGAAGGTGCACGAGAGCACCTATTTTCTCATTATGACAAAGGAAAGACACTGGGAACCACACTCTTGAAATGCATCTCTTTGTTTGTAGAGCAACAGACTCGCACGTCAGCTACAAGGAGCAGATGGAGAGAAGTGGTTGGCACAAATCAGAACCAGGCTCCTGGGCCACAGATACTCCCAAGCCCTGTTCCTGCAGATTGTATGGATTCCTTCAGAGGTTTAGGAGAAACCACCCGAGACCTCAGTGACGTTGGAGCGATCGATGCTGAGGCTTTGTGACATTCTTAAGGTGATGCTGTGAAGTACGAATACTTCATGCATGCAGCATGTGAAAGAACCCCACAACATTTGTACCTAAGCACGACTTCTGAAGGATTTCAGCAATGATTTAAATGGCTTTGACAAATGTACATGAGCTCTCTCGATGACTAAAGCAGCAAACAAGTAATGTCAGGGTATCCTGTGCAGATGGACTCACGTCTGTCTGAATATACAGGTAAGGCAAACTCCTCCAGGAGTGAATGTGAGTCTTGCTTGGTGGCTCCAGGGAAAATGTGACCCCCAGGGAGAGATACAGATTAGGAAAGTAGCTGAACAGATTACAGACAGGAGTGGCTACACGTGAGCAACAAGGCCAATGTCTTTGATAAGGGTTTGGTCCACTCCTTATGAGCCTTAGAAGATAATTTTACCACTTGGCTCAAAAGTATCACTGTCTGTGCACTGGAAATTCTCCCCAGGGCTTTGGTTAGAAACTGGAAAGATGACATTGTGGTTTTGGCCAGTTTGCCCTCACTTCTCTCCATCCTTTAACCCCAAGATTTCACTTTTTGCCTCCTCTGCCAAGCCTGTGCCTGCATGCCACTTGTCTCCTTTCTGCCCACCACAGCTCCACCTGAAGCCCTTCATTCCCATGGTCTCCATTTCCAGAGGTCCCATCTCCTCCCTGACACAAGTCAGGGCTGGTTGTTTCCATGTTGTTTCCATGGAGTGTTTCCCAGTGAGCTCATCAAAGCAGATGGAAACAGATGAGTAGCAAATCATTAATTCATTCCCTGCTGAATCAGCGTGGATCTAAATATGCAAAACTGATGCTCTTACTTCAGAATCAATTTTAATCAAACCTCATCCCTCCCACCTTTGAGCAAATACAGCTCCTGCACCGGGGTGATGGGATTGAGTCTCTTATAACTCTGTCTGGAGGATGAGAAGCATGCAATGCTGGGAGATGTTTTATACATGGGAAAAAGAGATGGTTCACCATTTCTCAACTATACCACAGTACAAGTAAAAGATCCAAAGGCTCTAGCAGCCTAATGTCATTGCACAAAAGGGACCATAATTTATCCATCTGAATCCAGAAAGAGGAGAATTGGGGTAAAACTCACAAGGAGTCTGTGGTCTGTGCTGTTGGAGGTACACCACATCACCAAGGGGCTCAACTTGGACTGTATGTTGCAAGTATGAAACTTCCAAGCCCTTTTACACCTGGAAAGTCCTGACTCTACTTCTCAATTCTAAACAAGATACTGGGTCGTTTGGGTGATAGGTGTTAGATTCTTAAAGAAAGGAAAGCCAAGAGCTGCAGTCAGGGTTCTTGGCAAACTTCAGCTTGAATGCCAGTTTGAAAACACTCTTCTAGGGCTGGGAACCAACCTACCATAAGGCTTCATTTTCCATTAGGAAGGAAAGCCAAGAGCTGGGGTTCGTTTAGTATTCCATAAATTTTAAGGAGTATTTTACAGTGAAATCTCTTTTTCCTCCTAAGTCTTTCACTCTGCCACACAGAAAGAAAAAGAGGAAGCATTTTGCTCAAACCCCATAGGTATGTTTAGGAGTTCATCAATTCCAAATTTTTAAATACCATGTAAACACTTTCCATCATGTGAAGCAATATAAATGCAAATAGCAGGTTTAAATAACAGCATGAAAAGCTGTCTCTGTAGTTAGCCTTGCTTTATTTTACATCAGAATTACTACTCGAGTACATTACCCCACAAAACAGATCTCCCCCTTAAAATCATCATCAAATGGAAATTATTTCTGGTGGAAATTGTGATCAGCTGCCTGATTCTCACCTGATCTTCCCTCTGCTTTTGAAAGGGGCAGACAACCTGGTAGCACTTTTCACCTCCTTAAGTATAAATGGCTTTCTAAGGTACAGAACAGTACCCGACCCAGCCCTGATGCTAGCTGTGCTTAAAGCAAAATTCATTGACCCTGAGTATTTTCAAACTCATTCCAAACTGCAAGCACAACAACAAATGATGGTGTTGAGTGTTCTCAAGTCTAAATATTGATACTTCTCTCACTACCATTTTAATTGGTTTATATGAATTAATAAGCTTTAAAAAAAAAGGAGAGGAATGAATGAATGAATGAAAAGAGAGAATGGTATCAGCCCAGTAGATGAGCCCAGGGTAGCCAGGAGAACAGGGAAGATGGAAAGACCCTGGAAAACAAGGAAAGTATGAAGAAGAAAAATAATTAGGAACCTCCATACTAATATCATGGTCCATCAAGTAAGAATGGAGTTTGACAATGAAACTTGATGTATATGAAGAGAGAAAGAAAAGAAAATAAATGTATGGTCCTTTCTTGCCTTCTATTTCCCATTGTCTGGGTTCTTTCTTGATAGAACAAGAGGGGGTGGATTCCAGCTGCACCAGGGGAGGTTTAGACTGGACAGTAGGGAAAAAAATTCCCAGCAAGAGCAGACAGAGGCTGGAACAGGCTGCCCAGGGAGGGGGTTGAGTCCCCATCCCTCGATGTGTTTAAGGGTCCTTTGGACGTGGTGATGAGGGACGTGGTTTAGGGGTGAACTTTGCAGAGTAGGGTGAATGGTTGGGCTCCATGATCCCCAGGGGCTTTTCCAACCTGAGTGATTCTATGATTCTTTCAGTCTCTGGGCTGTACATGGATTGGATGCACAATCCTTACTGTCTCTGGATCTGCACCATTGACACTTGTGCAAAGTAGCTGCAGGATGAAATTAGTACAGGGACGAGTCTCCCAGCGCACATTGAAGATCCCCATCCTAAGTGCTACAAGATGAGAGTTCTTCCCACCAGAACTGCACTCACCACCCCTTGACAGATATTTTTCAGAACTTGGCACCTACTCATCACACTCATGTTGCAGAAATATCCTGCTGCTCAAAGCAGCACTGAAAAAAGCACCCAGGAAAGAAGAAGATGCACAGGAGAACACTGCCAGCGTTGCTATTCTCATATTTCCTGATTTAAACTGCGTGATAATTCTGCCCCAGCAGCCAAGAGATTCATTCTCAGAATAAAATCCCACTTGTGAGCAGGGCTGCTACAATTAACAATCCTTTAAAAGCAGTAAGGAGATGTAAGTGGCCTGAGACTCTATTCTCAGCAGCGCCTGGTGGGAAGCTGCCGCCTTGGCCAACAGCGGGGGCTGGAGCCAGGAATCTCCGGAGCTAAAAAAACACCCAGGGACTGCCTGATGAGAAGGGCCTTTTTATAAAGGGTTATGAATTATTTTTGTTCAAAGGATGCTCTTCCCACATGTCGAACAGCCATGGGGGGTTGAAGCTTGAATGAGCTTGTGTGATAGTTACCCTCCTGATGGATACCCTGGGGCTGAACTTTTGGTCCCACCAAACTGGAAATGTAAACTGCCACAGCTGGAACTAAGAAGCAATATTTTTAGCAGGGGATTGTAACAAATCATAACCTCTGCGGCTTGGCCCAGAAGGAGCAATGTCCAAAACACTTGCTCACCAGCTGGTTATGCCAATAGCCTCTATCACGAGGGAGAACATTGCCTTAGAGCTCTCTCATGCTGATTTAGTTGTAAATCAGGCTCCATCTGAGCTTTATTTAAAAGCAACTCTTTATGTAGCAAAACTGAAAGTGCAAGGAGAGCTACAAATGAATCCTGCATCCGCCAATGCCAACAGGAGAAACAGAACTGATCCTTAACAACGGTGATCGGTTTCCAAGGGAAAACATTTGCAGAGGCCACCTATTCTTTTCTGACAGTTCTTCCACAAAGACAGGACTTTAGCACTGGCAGAAGAAATATTTCATGAGAAAAACAAGGGTCAGTTACTCCTTTCTCCTAGAGCTTCTCCCTGTATATGAAGCAGCACATCAAGGTTTGCAAAAGAGAGTTTTCAATCCGGCTTTTCCCCAGGTATGAAAATACCAGGTATGAAAATACACACAAAGAAGGAGCATCAAATGTTTGTCTCAAGTAACGATGGTTTACTGGGACAGGCTGGAAAAGTTCAGTGAGGAGTTACTGTTTACAATGCACTATCTGAAATAAAACGTGATGCAAATGGAATCAGAAGAAGAGATGGTGAACTGTGACATTTTCTTTGTAGTCAGCTGCTGAGCCACAGATGAGTCGTTGGTTTCATCTCATCACCAGCTCTGAATCTTCAGAAACCCTTTCCAGAGATTCAGTTTAGTCAGACCTGCCTCAGTCATCACGCCACCTCCAGCAGTGCTGCACAGGAGTCTGCAGGGCACAGCTTTCCTCCCCCCACAGCTTTTCTATCACAGAGTGTTTGGGGTTGGAAGGGAGCTCTGGAGAGCATCGAGTCAAACCCCCCTGCCAGAGCAGGGGCACCCAGGGCAGCCCACACAGGAACAGATCCAGGGGGGCTGGAAAGTCTCCAGAGCAGGAGACTCCCCCAGCTCTCTGGGCAGCCTGGGCCAGGCTCTGTCACCTCACCATGAACAAGTTTCTCCTCACGTTTCCATGGACCCTCCTCTGCTCCAGCTGCACCCCTTGCCCCTTGTCCTGTCACTGGATGTCACTGAGAAGAGCAGTGTCACCTCTGCAATGTGAGGACACTGGCTTTGTCAGCTCTGAGTGCTTTTCTTTCCCTCATGCCTGGAGCTATTTGCCTCGTTGGCTTTCACCCCAGGCCAGAACTGGCCAGAAAACCACGGGAGAAGTGAAGCCAAGAGGCAGCCCAGCAGCAGCTGCTGGACCCCTCTTCAACCCACTCAGCCTCAGTGGCAGCAAATCAGGAACAACTCGAAGAGCAGTGCCTAAGAGCTTGACTCTGGAGAGGCACTTCCATCCCAGCAGCAACACGGAGATGGGTTTGCAACGCTGCAGCCTCCACGCAGGACAGTGCATTGGGAAGCAGAGGCACCAGGCAGGAGCAGGGGCTACTCTGCAAAGCAGTTATCACACAAAACTCAACACAGCCCCACTCTTGGGGGTTTTGTAGCCTAGAACATTTTTGTTATTAAAATTCTCCTGCTCTCTAAGTAAGATGTGTGAAGAATGAATTGCAATAGCCATGGCCATGCTGGTTCTACTGGTTTGCATGGGCTGCAGTGCTCCTGAGGGAAAACAACAACATTCCCCAGGGAGGTGGTGGAGGCTCCATCCTGGAGACATTCAAGGTGGGGCTGGATGAGGAGACTCTGAGAACCCTGCTCTAGTTGAGGATGTCCCTGCTCACTGCAAGGGGGTTGGGCTGGATGGCCTGTTCAGATCCCTTCCAACCTGGGACATGCTGTGATTACCTCAGGATGGTTGGGAAAGGCAAGGTTGTAAGTTAAAAGTGGGGGGAAAAAAAAAAAAGATTAATATATGGTATGATCAGATCTGGGAGATAATAATGGCATGACCTGGGTATGAAACCCCTCATTTTCACCTGTTAAGGTACTTGTGCTGCTTCTGACAATATAGACCAATCCCAAGACAGAAGAACAGTCTGGTGGGGGGTACTATTTGGCCCATGGACAAGACTTGTGCTGAATTATGTAAATCATTTAAATGGATGAGATTCACCAGATGGATTCCATTGGGAGAACTGAACCCTAATGTCTGCTGCTTTAGCTGCATTACCTGCTTGCAGCAGGAATTTTCTTCATTACTTTCAGTTGTGACACTTTCCATTTCCTTTTTTTTTATTATTATTATTATTGTTAGAACTACTTTTCTTTTGTCCCCAGGAAATGGAATTCATTCTTGCTTCTAGCTCAGTCCTAAGCAGTGCTGGCAACTGTGATAAGATTTGATTTCATAATACAGTGGATAAAAATTAGTTTATTGGCTCAAAAATTCCTCACTTCTCTGGGTGTCAATAATTAGGTCTAGTTCTGGATTCCATTTACTGTAGCAGACAGGATCATTAGGATCAAAAATACATCTTGAAATTACTTTTATCATCCTGGTCCTTTGTAGGCAGGTAGTAGTTTTGTCATTGTGAACTTTTCTGATTTATAGCTGACAGGGAAAAGAACATTCTTAAGAAAATGGAATGAAAACCCTTCACTGGAGCATATTAGCCAAAAGAGATGCTCAGTTCAAACTGACATGGCTTCTAACATCATACAGTCTTGAAGACCTTGAATTTTCTTTCTTACCAAGAGGAGAAAACCAAACAAAATGGCTACAATTGAAGGAAGTAATAGAAGGAAATAGTCTGGAGAGGAGCCACAGACCACACCAGTACCATCCTTCAGAAATCCATTGGAAAAATTCTTTATCAATCACAAATTCCTGCTGCCCTCAAAAAGCAGCAGCTGATGAAGCCATGTGGAGCAGTTCAGCTACGCTGGCCAACTGATTATCTGTTCTTTCCCCTTCTAAATGGCTCTGCTCTAGCTGAAGAGAGAACTGTGCTCAGATCCTGGATTCCCTTACGTAAGGACTTAAACAAAATCACAGTTAAATTACATTGGATTTAGACAAATAAATGCCTTTGTAGATCTCAGCCTTTATTTTCAAGCTAGCTGCGCTGTTTTCTTCTTCTTCTAGCTCCTTGTCACACAGATCATCCTCCCTTGGCTTTCTGTTTGCCTAAATATAGTCTTCTTGAATATAAAAATTACAAAGTCTGTCCACAAAAAGAAGATGTGGTTGGTGATGCGGTGATGTTTTCTGCAAGCTTTTTTGTTTGTTTATTTCATACCCTTATCATTATTGTTTGTAATAAAAGAGAGACCAGATAGAGATTAAAGAAACCTACCCTGTTGGCTTCAAACTTTGAGCGATCGTTGTTTGACTTGGCTGTTTTTTCTGCAAGTTTCTTCTGCCTTTGAGGGCCTTTTCCGAAGAAAATGTAGTTGACAAAGGCGTATTCAAGTAAGGCCAAGAAGACAAATACAAAGCAGCCCATGAGATACATGTCAATGGCTTTAACATAGGGAATTTTAGGCAAAGTCTCTCGCAGATGAGTGTTGATTGTTGTCATTGTCAGCACAGTTGTAATTCCTACACGAAGGAAAGAAAAAAGAGGACATCTCTTAAAACTCCAAGCACAACACGTTGCCATTTTATTTTCCTTTTTGGCAAGAAGGTCTTTTTGGCAAGAAGATTTTGGCAATAAATTTTGAAAGCTACCTCTCAAGTGCCATCACTGCAAATGAAATCAGAATGAAAGCCTGATGTATTATTATTCTGTTACAGTATTTCCTTCATATGGTCGTGGGGCAGCTATGAGGGGACCTGGCCCTGCTGCCCTGAGGTAACGTAGACTCATGGGAGGTGTGGTCTCAACCATAACAAAACTTAGGAGGGGTCTGGATATGTAAAACCACGTGCACATTTAGGGCAGAGTGTTCGTGCAGCTGGTGAAAGATTCCTCCCATGCAGTTTTGAATTAAAGGCTTATGCAGTTAGTTGGAGTTAGTTAAGCGTAGGCCCCTCCTGGAGTAGAGGGAGAGAGGCAGGCACCTTTGTAGAGCAGTCCATCCTCCCTATTTCAGACCCTTGTTATAGGGAAGGATAATACAGACAAGGCTTTGGAGGAGAGACGTGTAGAGCAGTAGTCTAATTTTTACACAGAAAAAAGTGGGATGAGCAGTGAGAGGCAGATGGCTTTGTGCATTCCTGGAAAGAAAAATCCAAAGAGGGTGCCCTAGGTAGAGATGTTTCTACTTGTGCAGGGAGGTTGGACCAGATGACCTCTGGAGGTCCCTTCCAGCCTAAAAGAAGAAGTTCTTTACCCTGAGGGTGGTGGACACTGGAACAGGCTGCCCAGGGAGGTGGTTGAGGCCCCATCCCTGGAGACATCCAAGGTGGGGCTGACAGAGCTCTGAGCACCCTGCTCTGGTTGAGGCTGTCCCTGCTCTCAGCAGGGGTTGGACTGGATGACCTCTGGAGGTCCCTTCCAACCCAGACAGTTCTGTTTCTATGAAAACAGCATTTTTTTAGTGATCATCTGGGCAGTACTAAAATACCTAGGAAAAAAATTCTAGAAATTATATCAAACCTTCATTTATTCACCTAAAGATGGACATAGCACCTGAAAATCTATTACAGAGCACTGTTTTGAAAAGCAAATTTATCATCAGGCTGCTTGAATTCACAATAAACTGCAAGGTCTATATCTCTGCTGGAAATTTGATGGGATTGGCAAATCCCAGGTGGTTGAAAACACTGATTTGCAGAACAAGTTTACCTTGGTAAAAGAGGCAAGCAATTCTAATAAGTCCCCTCCATTACTATGTCCCCCGATTCCATAATTATACCATCAGGTTCTAAGTAGTCACTAAACCACAGGCAGAAGAAAACTAAAGAATGAAAAGAAAATCCCTGCCGTGTCACAAAGCACAGTTTCTTTTACCCGGAGAGACAGGAATAAAGACACCCTAACTCAAAATCAAGCTGTTGGTGTGAACAGTGTCACTGCAGGGAAGTGTAGTAGGCTACTAGGGGGTTGTGTAACAGATATCTTGTGTATTTAGTAGGTCAGGGTCATGTTTGTCCTCTAAACTGGGAAACGAGTGCAAGTTGGTGTCAGATGGCTGGAGACACACAGCAGCTTATTCAAAAATGGTGTTGGCTGTAACTCACCCAGATCTGCAGGAGAAGTGAGGATTAGAGCCTAAAGGAACTTGGATGAAGTCTCTAGAAAAACTCCATGCCAGCAGAAGGAACCAGGGTAAGAAAGCAGGAGGACTGCAACAAAAACTCTCATACCCAAGGGGTTTTTCTCCAGCCTGAATGAGCTGAATCTTTGCAGGATCACCTCCTGCTGCTTCCCATAGGAGATTTCAAAACTTGCCTAAAATCTTGATCTTTTGTGCCAGAAATCTCACAGATTCCTTTGGCATTTCATCCACCAGCCTGTGCTAAACCCATGTTTTTCTGCCGTGAGGCAAACAGCTCTTTAAGCTGCCACAAAAATGCTCTTGGCACACAGTGCATGCTGAGGGTTAGGAGATGATGATGCACAGCAGATATTCCCCTGGACTCTCAACTAGCACCTGGCTCCCGAGGGCTGCTCCTGCTCCTGTCAGTCCGAGCACCTCAGGAGACAGCTCGGAGCCACAGTTGTCTTCTCACAATACCCTGGGCCAAAACCCCCATGCTCAAGCCCTTGGAATATGACTCTGGAGCCAGTTCTGTCGCTGAAGCTGCTACACCAAAGCATCAACACTGATGAGAACCCCGTTGGGAGCTGTAGGAGCAGCTCACGCCAGGGATTTCACGGTAGCGGCATCGTGCACGCAGGGGAAACCTCGTGGCCTCTGAGAAAATACTGGATGGAGTGGCTTTGGGTGTAAATGGTTTTGGAATAGCAAACCACGGTGCAGTCGTGAACAACCTCCAAAGGCTACGTTCAGCCTGGGATTTGAATGACCCCCTCATTCTTGGTTTGAATGACCCCCTCGTTCTTGGTTTGAATGACCCCCTCATTCTTGATTTGAATGACCCCCTCATTCTTGGTTTGAATGACCCCCTCGTTCTTGGTTTGAATGACCCCCTCGTTCTTGGTTTGAATGACCCCCTCATTCTTAGCACATACCAAGGGCAACTCTTGCTGCCGACGCATCGTAATTGATCCAGAAGGACACCCATGATAAAATGGTGATCAGGATGGAGGGCATGTAGGTTTGAAGAATAAAGTATCCAATGTTTCTCTTCAACCTGAAGCTCAGGGAGAGTCTTGGGTAGGCACCTGAGGAAAGGGAGGGGAAACCACAGTTATTTGTACTAAAAAGAAGACACTTGCAGATAGCTGTCTTCAGCTGCTGTAGAATCTAAAGCATGCATGTTCTGTAGGGTGCAGAACAGCAGGGTAAACAACTCTTGGTGTTAAAAGAAACCTTTCACTGAATACAGTGATATCCAAGCAATTTCTATTTGGGAAGAAGAGACTGAGAGTAAATTATTCAAGATCCTTGAACAGATGGGCGAGCACCAGTTATATTTAAAAGCAGATGTTTAGGTCTTCAGGTAAAATATTTATCCAAACACACACTTTTATCTATAGTACTTCTAGTGAGAGGATTAGTAGTGGGGACAGTTTGTTAGTTACATGGAAAAGTTGTTCACAAGATGGCACTTGTTAATTAGAGCTGAAGGATGAGAAACGTGCTATCTGGGGTGTCAGGAAGAAACTGTAATGAATCCCAGTGAGGAAAAATGCCTTCAAAGCAGATCTGCTGGCATCAATTAGAGCTGGACAGCGTTCTACTTCCAAAATATTTTAAGCAATAAAGAGATGATTTTATAAATGTGTGTATAAATATCTACAGTATATACACAGGATTCATGGGCTGTAACAGCTGAAGCAAATCACTAATGAAAAAAATTAATAACCCCAATGTCAACGTTTCACACCAAATATTTTATTGTTTAACCTCAATTTGGTGAATTTCAGAACTGGTGTTAATAGTACTGAATCTATTTTATCTCTTTAGAAACCTCAAGCAGTTAAAATCATTGTGTGTTCTTTCACCAAATGCAGAGGATTAAAGTGAGTACAGCTGCACAAGAAAAAATTAGTCACCCACACAACATTAGCCCCGTGATTTGTGTCTGCATGGTAGTCCTAGATATCATACTTCTAATAGCTCATCTAAAAGCCTTAGTTCTAGTCAGCATCCTGAAAAACCTTTCTGACCACACCATGGTTCACCATACCACGGGAGTACCAGACTTTATGGAGCTCTCCTTAATGGTTCTACTAAGTAATCCCAGAAGAATTACCACTGGAGAAAGAAATATCTGGTGGATGCATTTGGCTGCTGTGATTACTTCAGTCAGCAGTAATTTTTTTCCAGGTTGACAGGCCTTCTAGCTTCATGAATAGAAGAACAGAGGTGGAGTCAGAAGAATTGATTCCATCCTGAAAATCAGACCAAGGCTTTCTGCTGTCTAAAGCAGTCAGTGTAATTTTCAGGAAAGAATCTTTTAGACTTTATCTTGCTTAACATCTTCATTTTCCACTGAAAGATGTTTTGTTTCAAAAGGAAAATTCTCTCTTTGAAATCACGCCTGCTTTTTTTGCTAGTGAAGCTTAAGTTGTTCACTGAGGTTCTTCTGAAATGGTCTCCATGGCCTCGTGTCTGCAAACTATGTACATAAACCAGGAGTGTACCCTGCTGCCATCATGAAATGCATTCAAAATGCAGCAGACCTGATCACCTTTCTTCACTAACAGCAGTGGATCAAGCAAATCTTGATAAAGCTTGGTTGGGGAGTGGGGAGCCTCAAAGAAAGGAGGATGAGAATCCACTTTGCTATTGATAAAGCAGGGTAAGTGGTGGGGATGGAGGAGGTCACGTGTGGTTCATGTTCAGTAATGGAATCCTGACCTGAGAAAAGTGCAACAGAGCAAACTTTTGATGTTTATCTTGAATGCTTCACCCATGGCCATGCTTCATTACGTCATCACTACTCCTGTCTAATGAAATCATCTAATCACCCAAACTACCTGGCCTTGTCTCAATCTGTCTGGATTGTCTCAAGGCCAGAAACATCAGCATAAAGTTGTCTCCAACACCAGGTTCTTTGTCCTGAAGCTGGAAGCCAGAACCCTAAGAACCACCCCTAGGCCAGAGCTGTGGGTGCTGTCTGTCTGCCTGCTCTAGAGCTGGAGCTGTGCTGCAGTAGATTCAGCTCTGAATCTGAACGTTTGCTGTTCCTTTTGAGATGCCCTGTGACATCTCAGACACCAGCATGCAGCTGATGAGTGTGACACAGCCCTTCCATCATTCTGATCAGCAACTGGAGACTATGTCCAACATCATCTCCAATAGCAGTTGACTGAGACCCACTCGAGCTGCATCCACATGAGGTAGGTGTCTAAGCTCTGCTTACATTTACAGGAGAGTCAGTTCATCTAGTCAATCTAGGAAACCAAGAGATTTATCCATCTCTTCCTACAACAGCCTCCTACTGGTGGATTGACTTTGTTTCTAGACTCCACTGACTCGTTCCCATTAACAAAGACACCCAGTTCATATGGAGACACTGAACTGATATTCACCTTAAATGAGAGCAAGATGAATCCCAGCTCTGCAAGTCTTAGGGTAGGTTTTGAGCACCTGTGGCTTTGGATCAATCTAACCCAAAGTCTTGCTGGCATTGCTGGGGTTGATACGAGGCTCAGTTTCACAGAGATAAATAAAAGTCATCCTGGTCTGTGGTGAGTTTTCAAGCTCAAACTTGATTGGCAGGTCTGGATCTCAGATAACTGCAGAATAATTTGGCTTTTGTATAGTTCAGATTGAAACTGAAACGTGAACTGGCAGCCTTGTTTTTTCTGCTATGCAGCTCTCCCTCGGACTACAAAAGCTTATATGGCTTTCACATGGATTGTTTTGCCTTCAAAGACCATCTCTTGGCCCTGCCTCCAGCCACCTCGTGTAATTTATTTAATAAAACTGGATTTCTTGGTGAGCTCAACACTTACATTGTTACTTGCCTGATTATGCTTGGAAAATGATTCATCAGTTAAGGCTCGGTACATCTAGACATTAATTACCAGGAAATTCTAGTTGTTAACATTCCATCAAAATTTGGTTTGTTTGGGGTTTTTTTTCCTGAAGAACAGTGTTGCTGTTCAGGGATCAGATTTGTTACCCCTCCTCCCATCTCATACAACATGCTGATGGCTGTGGGCTAAGTGAAATCAAACCAGGATTTAAATCCAACAACAGTATTGAGAATGCGGGTGTGAAAACAAATACTTAATCAATAACTAAGCCCCAAATATTCCTCTCTCATATATCTGGGCACTAGGTAAAGAGTAATTACTTGTTTCTGTTTTCATTTCCATTCAAAGCTGGCAAGCTGAAACGTCGAGCTCCAAGGCTAAATTAGTCTCTTGCTGTTTTATCCGAGTAAGAACTGAGAGAACAGAGTTGGTCACTTATGAATTCTGCTAAGATGTTCATCTGGGAAGGTTCCTCAGCTAACTGGAGATGTACTTTACAAGCTGATCTTTCAGAAGACAGCAAATAATTAATTTTCCCATCTTTTAAGACTACCCTCCTCTTACCAACACGTTTCTCATCTGGCTCTGTCTGCTATGTGTCTCGAAGCTTTTAGGTGGTGTTTTTCACATATCCCCATTCCTGTTCAGCTGCTTACTGCTCATGGCTAGCAAACATGAGAGGTGAGCCTGAGGGTGGCACGGATGAAATCCATAGCCCAAGGCCAGCTACACCAGTGCATGCAGGATGGGTAAGGATGAGGGGAAGCCCCATAGGGCAGCTGTCCTCTTGGGAGTCTTTGACAGACCACCCAAGCAGAAGGAAGAAGTTGATGGAGCATTCTGGCAGAAGTATCAGAATCATCAGCCCTCATTCTTCTGGGGGACTTCAACTCACCAGATGTCTGCTGGAAACACAGGACAGCAGAGAGGAAAGAGTCCAGGAGGTAGATCCTGGAGTGTGGGGAAGAGAATCTCCTGACTCAGCTGGTGAGTGAGCCCACCAGGGGTGATGTCTCACTGGGACTGCTGTTTACTGACAGAGAGGGACGAGTGGGTGGTGTGGAGGGGGTGGAATCACCATCCCTGGAGGTGTTTAAACACCATCTAGATGTGGCACTTCAGGAGATGGTTTAGTAGTGATGGTCATGTTTAGTAGACAGTGGCACTTGATGATTCACTTCCAACCTTAATGATTCTACAATTCCATACTGACTTCTAGAATTTCTTTCAGGCCCATTTTGTTAACCAGGCAAGCTATTTTCTAACTCCAGTGCTGTGCTTCAACACGCCTGCAGCTCCTCCTGTATTCCTGCAGCCCCACACACCCTTCTGTCATTGTCTATGTTGGTTTTTTAACTGTTGCTTCTCAGAGGGAACGATGCGAATGGATTTTTCCATTTGCATAAGTTCCACAAGATTATACAGCACTGTTCCTCATGGAGGAGAGGAGAAATAACTACTCCAAAAGCTGTTTATGACATGACTCTGAAGTCTGCTTTTAGTTTGATACAATCAAAGCACGCTAGGCTGAAATGTCTGAAATGTTCGCCGAGATACTGAGCTCAAAGGACTAATATCTTCCCTTGAGACTTCAATAACCTCAAAGCCAAAAAAAAAAGAGAGAGTGCCTGACTTATTTTCCACAAAAAAGTAGAAACTGGCCCTAATTACCAGGACCTTAAGGAAGTAGGCTCATGAGAAGAGATGGGAAAGCGTGTGCTGACTTTATCCATCAGATCCACTCGCATGCTTCAGATTCAGAATTAAATGTGTGGTTCTGAGAAACAAAAGTGATGCTTGCCCTGCAAGGGAAATACTTGTCATAAAAGTGCATAATTAATCAAACGTTTTCTTAATGTCCCCTGCCAAAATAATAGTAAATTTAGTATCGTGCCTTCATCAGTGACCAGATTTCCATGCTTCAGAAAATGGTACAAGAAATGCGGGGTAATCTCTCTCTGTGATCTTCTCTGTGACTGTCTTATCCTGCAGGAAGCTTTTTTACTCCTTCCAGAAGTTTGGTTTTTTTGAAAGAAGTGTTATGATTCTGAAAATTTAGTCAATCATATAAATGTCTGCTCCTAGTTTTCATTCTCTCTCTTATTTGTCTCACAGCCCTTTGGATTTCTCTTTTTTCCTGAATTTAATACATCTCTCTCATCCTTAAATTCCTAAATCATGCCTCTACTGAGACATTTCCAAAGGTGGCTTTGGACTGTCATAAAAACTTCCCAAGCAATTTCTCTGTAGTTTCCCTGTTGTCCAAAACAGACATCCTACAAAAGTCTATCCAGCCCCGTGGAGGGGCTGCCAAGGAAGCAGAATGGAGGGATGCAGGATTAGAGTGTCTGCTTCTCCATAGAAAAAACCCTGCCAATGCCAATGCTAAAAAAGAACAGCAGCAGGTGGCAACCCCCCCATGCTCACTTCAATCCCAGCAATATTTATGTTTTATTCTGAAATACAGCTTGTGTTTCTATGTGCTTCAAACCAAATGCTGTGTCCAAGGAGGGGAAGAAGGGATGCTTACAATCCCAGCAGAGCTCTGGGACAGAACCAACAGCACACTGGAAATCTGGAGGTCCCAAATAGTGGCCAGGTCTTCTTGATGGCTTTCTGTGTTGCTTTGGTCTTAACACCTATAACAATGTTTTCCTCTGCTGGTGTTTGACATTAAACATATAAACCAACATTGTGCTTTGTCCCCTGAAGAAATCTAATGCTGTGAGTTACCAGTAATTTTTATGACATCTTCAAGGAAATGAGGAGGAAATTTAACATCTTAACCATGATGACAAAAGCACTGGCTATAGAGAGAGTACTATATAGCCAATAGTGCAAATCCAGACAGAAAAGGCATTATATTCACTGCACAGGAAAAAAAACATACACCCCAAAGTCACAGGGAGGTGGTGCTCCCCAGAGTGGTGGCTTTTTGATCTGCTGTGTCCAAATGTACTTAGGTTTGATCAGGAACCCTGCAGGCTACGTTTGAACTCATGACTCAGGGGAGAATGCCTTTGTATCTGTTTAGATCACAGAGATGTAGGTGCCTGGTAAATGATCACACACACACATAAGGAAAAGAAAAATAAACAAGGAATCCTGTTTCCCAGGCTCCTACCTCCAGATGTTATCAAATCATTTCTTTAGCCAAAACCCCAACACAGACCATACACGATGGTGACTAATAAGAGATTAATTCTGATTAATAAACCAGCAGTTGTCATACAGAAGGGAATGAAACACTAACAGGCAAAGGACAATACTTGCCTGTGGCAAAGACAACATTCTTTGACACCAGTCTGTACTCCACGATGGAGAACTGAGGGAGCTCAATCCTCTCCACGCCAGTGACAGCATTGTCTCCACCTCTCCAGTAGAATTCGATGTCAACAGTTGTGTA
>VWZY01001528.1:199365-216954 GCA_013399075.1 Chloroceryle aenea | reverse complement strand
ACCTGCTGGCCACACTCTTCTTTATACACCCCAGGAGACCCTTGGCACTCCTGGGCACAAGGGCACCTTCTTCATTAAGGAGTGGATCCCTGCCCCCAGCTATCGCGTGCTTTCAGTGGAAAGGGAATGGAGAGAAGCGTGCCAGAGAGAAGCCACTGGCTAAGGAAACAATGCCAAGTGAGATGCAATCTGCCTGTGGACCTTTACATTTTGCAGAAGCAGCAGCAACCTTATTCAAATACACTATTTTACCACAGATAATCCACACCTGAATGAAACCAAGTGGTTTTAGTCTGTGACAGAAAGACTTCTACGTGTTGTTATGATCACAAGAGTTCCCATCTCCATCATTTTCTTATTGCATTGCTTCTGGCGATGGTTGTTGAGGTAAAGGAAATATTTCTGACATTTAACTACTTGTGGAAAGAATCCTAAACCTGCAGTGGTCCTGCTGTGTCAACAACACGCAGGGTGAAAGCCTCCTTTTGCTAAAACCAGTTTGTTACAGAAACAGTTATTTCCTGAACATCCAAAACATGTTTAAAGTCCACAATAGGATGTTTATTTTTATTTTATCTAGAAAGATTCATCCAATAAAACCCCTGCATGATTTGTAGTAGGAGTTAGAGAAGTGGACCCAGGACCCAGGTCAGGGAAATGTTCCACTGTTGATAAAAAAATGTAAGTGGGTCAAATAATGATATTAGATCATAGAAAAAAATCATAGAATTATTGAACTGTCTGGGCTGGAAGGGACTTCCAGAGGTCATCTGGTCCAACCCCTGCTGAGAGCAGGGACAGCCTCAGCTAGAGCAGGGTGCTCAGAGCTCTGTCAGCCCCACCTTGGATGTCTCAGCCATCTCCTGGCTGGGCAGCCTGTTCCAGGGCTCTACCACTCTCCTGGTAAAGAACTTCTTCCTTACATCCAGTCTAAATCCCCTCCTTTCTACTTTAAACCCATTGCCATGATGTATAATCCACCTGCACCACTTTGCAGATCTCATTGATTTTTAGACTAGGGAGTCCTTATCCTGCACTATCCAGAACAGAATCCTGAGTATTATCCACCTACCATTCTGTGATCCTAGGCTTAAAAATACCAGAAACTTCTAATGATGGAAATGGAGCTTCCACTTGCAGACTTGTTTCCTGGTAGTTTAAATGACTGGAGCAAATGGAGAAACCTGCCCAGAGAAAGCAACTTTTTGATGCTACTGAGATTTCCCTTGAGATTTTTGCTGGGGTAATGAAGTTTATTCCGGGAAGGATTTTTTTTGTCATTCCTAAGTATAAAAGCTGTGCAAGAAAACAAAGGAAACCCAGGTCAAGCCTACAAGAGGTAGAAAGTGGGCTAACGTAAGGTACCTCTGGTTTGAAACACAAGAATCCCCTCCTGAAGGTCCCCACAGTCATGGTCTTACCCGTGGCTGACTCCTTTCCATCAGCCCTGCTTGTGGCTTTTTCTTCATCCACTACAGACCCATCAAGACACGACACAAGCAGCCACACTCAATCTGAACCACCCACGTTTTTTGGACACCATTTTCAGGTATCCAATTAATACGTGCCTGTCTGCCTCCTAGAGCCAGGGGGCTTTCCAGAGCTGGTGACTCTCCAGAAAAGAGATACAACCTGACTGAAAGTGCTGCTGGCAGAATAAAGCATCATCAAGTGTGTCATTTGTTTTCCACGGGCATCTCTCCGAGTTACAGGGGAAGGTTACATCATCTGCTCCCCAACGTTTGTAATAACCTTGTGCTGGGAAGCAAACATCAACCCCCGAGAAGGACAGTGATGAAATCCTCCTGGTGGAGCACAGACCTGAGGCCGTAAAGCACCGTGCCGTCGGGGTGAAGGCGAATCATTCGGTTCTTCACGGTGACGCCGTGCACAAATGATTTCTTGTCGTTTAAGAAGTAAGTGTCAGGCACCCAGAGTTGATCTGCCACTCGGTTATCCAGAGTGAGGTTGAGAGGTATGCCGGCGTAAGCCAGCCTCTTATCTCTCCAGTACTGTTGAAAATACATAGTCAAAGTGTAATCCTGGTGAGGAAAAAGAAACAAACAAGAGAAACATAACAGTCAGTCATATTTGATGGAACTAGGAGGATATACTTTTTTTTTCTCCCATCACCAGCTTACTTTGCTGTTACTTTAAATGTAAATATGTGGAAAACAAACAAAACCCTTAAGAAAATCATTAAACCTTCCTATCATGTTCTAAATAATTCTAATAACCCAAGTATCACTCTAGTCTAGAAGCATTCCATATCCAAAGATACCCAGCTAGTACTGGCCTCTTTTGTCCTGCTCCTCTTTTTTCCTTCACACAGCTCCCCTGCCAAATGCTAAAGGAGAGAACAGCTAAATGCTGCCATCTTCCCATTTGCACATATACAGATGAATGGAAGAATGTTGAAAGCATTTTGAAGCATTATGCAAATCCCTGCCTGCAAAGCCATGCTCGATACACGGGACTTTGTGCCAGGCTGCATCTTGCAGAGACAGAAAGATTTTCTCCTCGCCAGGCTACAGTGGTGCTTAGAAGAAGGAGAAACTGCAGTAAAGTCCCACTGATGTTAGAGTTTGGTTCTCATGGTTTTGCCATTTGAGGTTCATGGTGTCTGCTGTGAGCTGTGATCGCTAGCAGAAAAGCCTAAACGGGGATACAGAAGCCTAAAATAAAATTGTAACATTTTTTGCTTTCATTTCACAGTTTGCTGACCTAAGTGACTGGGTCACGTTGTAGTAACACGGTATGGAAGCACTTGGAGAGCCTCTGAACAGGGGCTTCATGCATTAGCTTCATGGTGTAAGTCTGAGGCCATTTTAAAGTTAAATGACAGGAAAACTGAAAAAAATCACATGAAATAGCAAAATTTCCTGCTAGAATAGGAAAAGCTTTGGCTTTTCTTTCCAGTTGAGCTTTCCAAGTGCAGAAGAACCTTCTCGTTTTCAGATAGCCTATTTTTAAGCATGAAATAAAAAAGGCAGACATCTCAAACGTGGACAATTAAAGAAAGCGTGGGGCTCAGGCATGATCCCCCTGCTGCATTCAACCCTGAAAACAATGCCACCATAAGCACAGGCCAATAAAACTCTGATTTCTTCCAATTACAGAAGCGCCCTAAACGATAAAACTCTGAGAAACTCTTGGCAAAACACTGAGAAATTGATGTGATCTCCAAATAGATCTCAATATAAAGCAGCAGGTGTGCGAGCCACAGGATACCTGCGTTTGCAGCTGGTTCTACGAGCTGGGGATGCAAAAACCCCTCAGGCTTGCTGCTTCTTCATGGAAAGGATGCTTGGGCTTTCTGAGTATGGCTGTTGGGAGCCATCCATTCTTGTAATGGGTTTGTTTCAGGCACTGATCCTGCCCTGCTTCCCTCAAGCCCTGCAGCCTTTCCTTGACATCAGATGAACCCTGAGCACGGTTTCACACGCGGAGCCTTTGCATTTTTCTTACCCTCTCTTTAATGGAGGAGCTGCTATAGCTTTAAGAAATCTAATTGAATTGCTTAGGAAAATAAATCATTACAGAGACCAAGGACAAGCTGTTTCCTTTTTATGAAACTAATAGGAGATGAAAACAAAAGGGAAAAAGGAGCCCGTGTGGAAGGAAGCTCATTCCTCAAAACTCAGATCTGACAGGGCTTCTCAGGAGAACGTGCTCCAACCACTTTGTCAGAAGCTTTCTTCAGCAGGACTAAAGGTCCCTGCTCATGGGTGAACAAAGTAAACACTGCACTGGGTTCACTTGCCTCTGTCCCATTAGCACAGCGAGAAGATGATGTCTCTCCTCATCTTCCCTGCAACCAATCTTGACATGTGATTCATTAGAACCAACATCCTCCACCAGCTCTGGTTTGACTTAATTAAAGTTTCTCACCAGGGCAGAGCAGAGGGGCAGGAGAACCTCCCCTGACCTGCTGGCCACACTCATCTTGATGCCCCCCAGGATGCCATTGGCCTTCCTGGCCACAAGGGCCCATTGCTGGCCCATGGAGAACTTGTCCAGCAGACACCAGGTCCTTCTCCATGGGGCTGCTTTCCAGCAGCTCAACCCTTAAATTGTACTGACTGGAGTCATTAACCAGCTGAGTAAAATATATGTAACAATACAAGCAGTAATAGTCTGTCTTTTTATTCTTAAATGATTAAATTCACTATGTCAGGGAACAACACAGAAAAAAAAAATTACAAATTCTACACAGAAAGAGCAACATCCATCAAACATCAAGATCTTTAAGTGTCTTGACTGAAAAAATTTCAAATCCTCTACAGTACGAATTTCAGTAGTGCTTTTTCAATTAACCTTCACTTCCTCTTTCATCTTAACTGTAAATAAGAAAAAACAAACCTATCTAGACATCTGCTAATGTCTATGGCTTTATTTCCACGTATGGAAAGCAACAATACACTGAGCAGTTCCCACAGGAAAGGTGAAGAGAGACTTTTTATAAGGCCATGTGCTGGCAGGACAAGAGGCAAGGGTTTGAAACTAGAGATTTAGATTGGGCATTAGATGAAGCTCTTCACTCTGAGGGTGGTGAGACCCTGGGACAGGGTGCCCAGAGCAGCTGTGGACACCTCACCCTGG
The DNA here is from genome assembly GCA_013399075.1 of Chloroceryle aenea. Classification (NCBI taxonomy): domain Eukaryota; kingdom Metazoa; phylum Chordata; class Aves; order Coraciiformes; family Cerylidae; genus Chloroceryle; species Chloroceryle aenea. The sequence continues at coordinate 212,352 of VWZY01001528.1, read as the reverse complement.
GAGTGTTCCAGGCCAGGCTGGATGACTCAAGCTGTCCCAGTCCCTCCTCTCCTGGCTGAGTCTCTCTCCCTCATTCCCTTTCTGTTCCCCCTGGGGAGGGAGAGGGGTTAACAGAGAGCGGCTGTCACAGGTCTGAGGGGCTGCCCTCACCCTGAGCCCTGACACCTTCCAACTCAAGCCATCCTATGATTCCATGAAGTTATGTTTTTTAACAAGTACATCACTGCAGGCAAAGCAACATTTGGGCTCTGCCAACCCACCCTGCTCTGAAGATGACAGCATAAAAAGAATGCATATGAGCCATGCCTGGTCACCATCACACTTTTGCCCACCCTCTCAAAGCAAAAAGCAGCAGCAAATTCCTGTTAAGACTGCAGCAGAAGTGCTTGGTTATGCAAGGAGCAATAAACTGAGCAGGAAAGGCCAGTTCCTTAGGGTGGCTCTACCAAGGGCACCACTGGCAGAAAGTAAGCTCATTAAAACCCGTCAGGATCTCAGTTCTTGGTCTTTGATGAACTCATTTGTTAGGCTTTGTACCCAGGAAGGAAGAGTTTCCCTTTTCTGCACTCCAGAGGAAAAAGCAAAGCCAGCCTGAGTGTGAAGTGGCAAAAATGCCTTGGGTATTTGTCAGGTAAAATGAAAAAGTGGATTTTTACCCCTAGGTAAGTAGCCTACAAAGTTTATTAAGGGCTACCTTCCTCCAGGGGAACTGTTGATAGAGAGGTCAAGGGGGTAGATGTCTGAAGCTAGAAGAAATTAATCCCACTACAGCTACTGCATTAAGTTGCTATTGGATGTCACGGACGAGACAGAGCTGCCAGCATCAGGAAATTCTGACACAGAGCAGGGGACAATTTCCTCCACAGCAAAGACCTCCATAAATCATATCTCTTTTTTTATCCCCATACAATACCCTGCCACATTCAAGGTCCCCCTTTTCCCTCTCCAGCTCCTTACAGCAGTAGAGGCTTTGGGTAACAAAATCACTCCACGCCCTGACAGAAGGACAAACACGGTGCTTCTGAAGTGCAGCAGAAATGCCCTCAGAATAGGAAAAGCTGGACTGCCCTGGCAAGATGAGCCTTCTTTTGTGTCTTTAAAGACCATGGAACACCCAATGAGGGTACAGGAGGGTGATGAGCATCCTTGGCTTTCTAGCACCGCAGTGATGCTGCTAATGTAAGGACACAGAAATGTGTGCTGATGTTTTTTCAACGGCTTTCTCTGGGGAAAAAAACAAACCAAAACCTACAACAAAAGAAAAAACCAACAACAACACTCAAGCAGTAGACAATACTTGGGAAGGAATTGAGCTACTGAAGTAAAGAGGATGATATCATGACTTTAGAGTGGAATAAATCTGCGCTCTTCGTACAAATATCTGTGGTTTCAAAACGTTTTCAGTGAGCATTTAAGAGAGCCACAACCATTCGTTGTGCTAACCATGGCAAAGACATTTTTAAGCATTTTCTATGTGATATTTGTCTCTCCACAGATTGAACTTGCCATGTAGGAAGCATAACAATGATTTAGCTACAAAGCCCCTTCAGCCAGAGCTTACTCTCCAGTAGCTACTGCCCTGGACTGTAGGACTAATGAAGGATAAACATTAATATGCTGGAATACTAAAAGCAAACAATAATTTGCTTTCTATTACAGGCTTTGGTATCTTCAGCTTTTCTCTCCTGCACTCAATAAAAGAGAAAGAAAAATTTCAATATATAGTTTGCTCATCAAAACAGAATTAACAACGTTACAGCAGCAATAACGCCCTCAAAGTGACTCTCACTGTCTCCTATGCATCAAGGGTGTGAAAGTTTTCCATTAGCTGTAAAAATGGTGTGCTTCTTCAAAATGACTGCTAGCTAGAGCACTGCACTTAATAATTAGGATGGAGTGCGGTGAATATGGCAGTTAAGCAAAAGAAATTATTCATGCAAAATAATATATTGAAATTTACTGGATCTATTGGAAAATACGTACAAAAAAAAAGAACTGTTCCTCTGCTTGGGAAGCCTTGTTATCTATTTGAAATGCAGATTTCTGGGTGAGATTTGCATTTGAATGTCAATTCACATCCTTGTTTTCTCGACCAACTGACAAATGTGATTATTGCCATCAGCTTTGGGTTTATTTATTTTGGATGAATTAATAAGGTAAATACCCACTCAGTGGGTAAACAGCCGTACTGAACATCCATCCATGCCTTAGTCTCCACAGAACTTCATGGTCCCTTCCACCTGGTTTCAAAACTACACACAATCACAGAATGGTTTGGGTCGGGAGGGACCTTAAAGAGCATCTGGTTCCAACCCCCCTGCCATGGCAGGGACACCTCCCACTAGAGCAGGTTGCTCAAGGCCACATTCAACCTGGGTTGAACACACACAGGGATGGAGCAGCCACAGCTTCCCTGGGCAACCCGTGACAGGGTCTCAGCACCCTCAGAGTATCTAATCTACATCTAGCCTCTTGCAGCTTGAAGCCACTACCCCTTGTCCTATCCCTGGAAGACCATGTAAAAAGTCCCTGCCCAGCTTTCCTGTAGCCGCCTCCAGATACTGGGAGGCTGCTCTAGTGTCTCCCTGGAGCCTTCTCTTCTCCAGGCTGAACAATCCCAGCTCCCTCAGCCTGTCCTCATAGCAGAGCTGCTCCAGCCCCTGATCATCCTCGTGGCCTCCTCTGGCCCCGCTCCATCAGGTCCCTGTCCTTCCTGTGCTGAGGGCTCCAGAGCTGGATGCAGGATTCCAGGTGGGGTCTGCCCAGAGCAGAGCAGAGGGGCAGGATCCCCTCTCTCCATCTGCTGGCCACACTTCTGCTGCTGCAGCCCAGGATGGGATTGGCCTTCTGGGCTGTGAGCACACATTGTTGGCTCACGCTGAGCTTATGTTTCTCTTGCTGAGATACGGCTGCTGTAGGATAAGGAGCTATTTCTGAAGCATGGATGGATGAGTTCCATTCTTCCCAGTAAGCTCACAGTGGGCTGCACAGCCAAACTCATGAAATCTATGTTTTGACAAAATACCTGCAGTTCTGCCTCGCTACCATACACAGAAGTGACCTGAGGAATAGATTCATGCACACATCAATTCATGTAGCTAATTAGTCATTTAATAAAGATCTCTCCAGTAAGGCTAACGTGCAGAAGTCAGAATTTCCCAGCCATACTATTTGGTTGTGTGAGACGATCACTCAAACTTATTCTCAGCATTGAAAATCTTCTAAAAGCTTTGGCAACTTTCAAATTAAAGAAAATATGATCGAAGAAAAAATGTACGCTGTGACAGGGATCACCTATTGGAGTCCTTNACCTAGATGATTCTATGATCCTGACTCAGGCTTCTCTGACACCACCCAAAACCCCTACAATAGTGACAGACTGAGAGCATGGCACCTATTTTCCCAAGAATGTGGCTAAAATACTTCTCCTCTAAGAAAATGCAATGCTAGAGCAGCTCAATTACACTGATTTCAGTGTGACCCTCCATACATCTATATTTTCTTGGTATCCTTTGTACCAATTTACTATAATTTTTTTTCCTCTTCTACCAAAGCACTCAAGGATGGTGCTATAAACAGATCTAAGGAAATATTTAGCCTCCCAGAACCCACCTGATGCTTCAAAACAAAGCCTTCCAAATAAAGGTATGATTGCATGGCTCTTTCCTGCCCTCTCATACCCTTTGGCATGAAAGTTTCCTTCTCCAAAGAGCCTGTCCCCCACTGAGCATCTCCTGGTGCTCCGGAGGGTTGCCATACCAACCAGAGCTTGCTGTCTACAGGCAGAAGGAGCAGGGTTGACATAGCAACCTGCCAAAGCAGCTTCTCCTTAGCTTTGTAGGGACAGGTGGTGGTCACTGCAAGGGAAGAGAGGTTTCCCAACAGGAATGAAGGGAGCAGAAGGGCACCTTTGGTGGGTTCCACCCCTGTCATGGCCAAAGGAACTTAGTCTTCAAAAGCTGAATAGTGTTTTTATTTTCCTCTCACACAGAATCACTGAATTATTGAGGCTGGAAAAGACCTCTGAGATCATCAGGTCCAGCCTGTGACCCACATTGGCTAGACCATGGCACTAAGTGCCACCTCTGCCCATAACCAACTGGTGGGGATGCCATCTCCTCTCGGGGTGTTCTCTCATCTGAACATCAGAGCACACCAGATGACAAGGAGGCTTGGGCTGAGCTTTGGTTGGTGGATGTGGAGAGAGAAAGAACAAAGTTCCTGCAAGGAGTTCAGTTCAGGGACCTAAGTCAGAGCAAGAAGAAGTCAGTCTGGGCTATTTAATGCCTGATAGACAGGGGTGGGGGAGAATATTTAAATATTCCTTCTCTGTTTCAGGGTATCACAGGTATTACACCACCATAACCTTCTCAGGAATCAGGAGTTTCTGCTTCCAAAGGATTGATCAAAGGGAGACTATCACACACCTTTACACATCAAGGGCATCATGATCTCTGAGCTGGTGGCAGAAAGCTGGCTGGAAGAAGTCTGGTCTGTCACTACTCTTCTGAAGATCTGCCCAAAGACTGTGTGGTAAATTGCAATCAAAAGCTACTTGATGATGAAGAGATAGAGCATAAAATTCAGTATCTGATGGATTGAAAAAAAAAAGAGGAATAGAAATAGAAATGTCAAGTGTTTAGATGCTGTGCTTGGAAATTCTACAAGAGATCGAGTCAGAAAAAAACAAACAAACACCAAATAACCTTAAAACAAAAAGACTTCTAAGAAAGAAAAAATAATGCTCAGTGACTCACTGAATTTGTTCATGAAGAACAAATTTATTTATTTTAGAGTTTCCAGGACCCCAAGAAAATAGGTGCATTTAATTGTATTAATTGAAATCCTGCTAACAACCTACAGGGAAGAAAAAAACCCAACCTTTATCAGCTGTCAGCTGGTTCCCACGATTGAGGCAGCTGACCTTGGAGAGATGGGAGCTGACAACTAATGGATTGTGCCTCCCACACAGCTGCAGGATGTGCCACCCTCAGTTGGAGGAATGAGCCAGTGCCCTAAAATCTTAAAGCTATGGGATTATTTATTTGTGGTTTCAGTTCGGAGATAGAACAGAGGTTAAACATTGGGATCTAGCAGGCCCCCATTTTAGGGAATGAAGGATTTCCAAACTCCTGCTCTGTGCTTTCCATAAATATGTTCACATGCATCTCTTTGGCACTACCTGAATTACCATCAAAAATCTGCAAAAAGAAAAGCAGAACTGAAAGAAGGCCCCAGAAGTTGATATTTTTTACCATATTTCTTCAGGTCTTGTTTATTTTGTAGCCTATTGCATGCAGAATCCTAAAGGGTATTGCTTTATAGCAGTGATGGAGGCAGTCAAAAGCCTCCGGAGCTGTGTTCTAAACACTGTGGCCATAACCAGATAGGTCCATGCCCCTCTTCTTTGAGATGATGGACTATGAAACCCATCCAAACCCATTTCCAGTAAACCTGTCTTTCAGCTTGAAAAGTCTACAAACTTTTTGTTACCACAGAATTGTCAAAAGACCTTTATAAGGGCGCTCCAGAACTCATAGGATATTTTTCTAATCACTCTGGAGTTAACAAATAAACCAGAATTATATTTAGGCAGGGAGTGTTAAGGGGAAATGAGCCTTTGAATGAAAATGGAAACACTTATCTGTTCACAGCCACACTTTCTGGTTAAAAAAAGGAGTATTTACTCCACTGTGGGGAGGACTTTTCTCATGTTCTCACCTCCAAACCTATTCCTTTGCTGACTCTGGGAGCCAGCCAACCTCACTGGCACTAGAGCAGCAAGGCTGACAGGGAGATTTCTCCTCGCTGCCTGTGGTTCTCTGAACCACCAGATCCTCTTACAGGAAACCCCACTCAAGAGGAACGTGATGAACAAAACGCCCTTTGGGAATGAGTTGGTGCAACCACAATGCACTTTGGAACCCTCCTCATTTTTCTTTACGCGGTGTCACGTTTTGGTTCTCCCATTCCCAAAGCTATCAGCAGAGCGCTGAGATCACAGCCAGCAAATGCTTTCTAAATGTGTTGCTTGAACAGTGACCCACCTGTTTTTCAGTATGATGGCACATACCATTTGGGTGGGCCAGGACTGGAGGGCACCCCCAGACCTCCCTGTCCCTTCCCAGCCCTGACATGGGTCCCCCAACCCTACCCAGGGCTCAGCACCCCATGCTAGACCCAGACCCCCAAGAGCAATCAGCCCCTGCTCTAGCAACACAACAGCAGGGCCTGTCTCCAGCTTCCCACAGCCCTCAGCTCCCACTGGGACCCCCAACCCCCCACCAACATCGTGACAGCGCATCCACAGAGACTGTGGCTCTTTTTATGTGGGCAGTTCATTAGGACCAGGATGTTATGCATTCATTTCTTGAGCAAGGAATTAAACTCAAAGAGATTTCTCTGCAATGGCCAAGAGTCAGAAGGGTCATCAGTGAACTGCCCAATGCAGTTCCCTTCCCTCCACCCAAGCTCCTCGCACTGCCAGCTTCCCTCACCTCACCCTTTCACTCTACCAGTAACACTAAATCCAACTTTACACCTTGCAGTAACAAAACTGGGACTGAGTCTAAAGGAAAACAATGCATTTACTAAAACCTCGTTCCTACAGGTGGGAGAAACTCCTGGTACACTCACAAAACTCAGTGACGTGCAAAATTAAAAGGAAAAAATGGGTAAAAAAAGCCAAATGCTGTATCCAAGAGGAGATATTACAAGCAGAGTATAATAAGAATTCATGAGTTAATAAATAATAATGTATAAAATATTAATATATATAAATTAAATAAGTAGTAATCTATTAAATAATAATATACGTGATACTCAACTCACCTCCTCCCACCCTCTTGCTGTACAGACTCATGAAAGAAGTGGCAAAGAGCATGTCCCATGCCAGTGCCCTCTAAAATATGAGGTTGTGAGAGATTTTAAGGGGAGATTTCTTGCTGAGGGAGCATCTCCCTTCCTGCCCGTGATCTCAGTGCTCTTCTAATACCTTTTGGAATCAGAGAAACCAAATGTGTCACTGAGTAAAAGAAAAACGAGGAGGGTTGCAAAGTGCAATGTTGCCCAACACCTGAAGCTGCCAGAGGAGGCTTTTATCTACTTAGGATGCTTAGAGCAAAAGTGATCCTGAAGTGGATAATGCGTTGGTTCCTTTCCCCTTCATGCAGATATCATGAAGTTCAACAAGGCCAAGTGCATGGTCCTGGACCTGAAATGGTCACAAAGTGGAACACTGGAAGTTCCACCTCACCAGGAGGAGAAACTTCTTCCCTGTTCCAGTGACAGAGCCTGGCCCAGGCTGCCCAGAGAGCTGGTGGAGTCTCCTCCTCTGGAGACTTTCCAGCCCCCCCTGTCTCTGTTCCTGTGTGGGCTGCCCTGGGTGCCCCTGCTCTGGCAGGGGGCTTGGACTCGATGCTCTCCAGAGCTCCCTTCCAACCCCACCATTCTATGATTCTGTGATCTCCAGACATCTTCTCCAACCCCTACAATTCTAGGACTCTAACTCTGTCAAGCTGCTGGAACTACAAACGAGGAAGGTTACCAGAGAAGGGGATTGAATTAAAGACTATTCAAAGCCAACAGGTGCATAGGAAAATCTGTCTTGAGGGATGAATCATAGAGGGGTGAAATTAAAAAATGCTATATACTTGAGAAAAAAAATAAGACAGAAGCTGGTAAAACTCATTTAGGACACAAATTACACTCATCCTGCACCCAAAAATAGCATTTGAAGATAGCATCAAAAAATAAGCAACCAGACCCAATGAATACATGCTACTCTTGAAATGCTACAAGTTGTTAAATATGACAAAGGTCTTAAGAGACCTATTTTTAAATGAGAATATTCATCCTCTAAGAGGAGCATCAGAGAATTGACCGAAGGAAAGAGGTCAGTGGAAACCTCTTACATCAAACAAACAAGAAAAAGAAGGATGTAGTGCATGTGAGAGGGAGCTTTGGATCTGTAGTTAACCACTGAATGTTACCCATTATCTCTAGGGACTGAGACACCAGGCCTCCATAAAGTCTTAGAAGAAATTGTCATTGCCTGCTCAGGATGACAATGGTGTCAGTGAGGTGCCAAGAGACAGCAAAACCCCCAAATTAGGAATCAGAATTCAATCACCCCCACGTAGAGTGGGTAAATGTCAGGCTGGGGTGTGATGCAGACTGAATGACACCACGAATGACTGATGCGTGGAGGAGCTTTTGGTGAAAGCTGAAACAAGAAGAAACTCTTGGTTCTGAGCAATGGGCAAGCCCTGGGTCAAAAGGCAGTGATGGAAATGGGAAATCATCTTTTAAAAATGAGAAAAGCCTAAAATTACACATACAAAATATTTAATTATAAAAAAATAAACCAGTAAATAGTACAAAACTGAGGCTGCTCGTTTCCAAGTTGGAGAAAAGATTGTTTATAGTCATCAAAAATAACTGTTGATTAACAAACAAACCCAAGAACGTTGAAAATTTTGGATAAACAATTAAATTAGAACTAAAAAGATGTGCTTCAAAACGAAGAAGTCGCAGCCAAGAAGAAAAAATATCTAAGATAAACCTAGAGGAAGCAAGCCAAGCACATTAATGGATTTGCATTTGCTACATTTCTCCAGATAGTAAAAATGAAAGATGTGAGTGTGAGGAGGTGCAGAAGGAACAGCAGAATTCTGAACACCCGAGCGAGAAAAGAGGTAACATTCAACACTGATGCAAAGTCCTGCAAGGAGGGAAAACCAGCACTAAGTGTGGACTAAGCAGTGTTTGGAAAAGAAAGAAAAAACCATCATGCCACATCATTTTGGTTGACCTAAGATACTGAGCACAAGAAAGGACCAGATGTCGAGCTCAAACCAGCTGAAAGGACAGTCTCTTTTCAGGGATATATGGATGGGTGTGTGTGTCTAAGCTGGGCAGTTCTTACCCTCTCTTTGAGACCAAGAATATGTGGCTCAGGAAGCCCCTGAGTAGCTTCGTAGCTTGATCCTGGGAGAATATCAAAGAAATGCCCCAATTTAAACTCATCCTGCTTTATACTCATCTTGAGCCTTCACCATTCCCCATGGATGGAAACTGGACAGCAGGAAAGATGGACTGCTGATCTAACTTCCTGCAGCCATTATTGTGTGCTTATCTCTTTATGTCCTCTTCTTCTCATCTCCTTATCTTTACTCCTCTTCTTCTTATGCTCTTATCTTCTTTATATCCTCTTCTCATGTCCTTCTCTTCTTTATGTCCTCTTCTTCTCATATCCTTCTCTTCTTTATGTCCTCTTCTTCTCATATCCTTCTCTTCTTTATCTTCTCTTCTTCTCATGTCCTTCTCTTCTTCATGTTCTCTTCTTCTCATGTCCTTCTCTTCTTCATGTTCTCTTCTTCTCATGTCCTTCTCTTCTTTATGTCCGCTTCTTCCCTATGTCCTCTTCTTCTCATGCCCTTATCTTTGGACTAGCTGACCTTTCGAGGTCCCTTCCAACCCAATACATTCTATGATTCTTTAAGTCACTCAGGACACTGCAGTGTTGCTCACCAGCTATGTGGTTGTCCCGTGGTGTCAATAAGCACTGCTGTCAGTGCTGACAACTTATCATTCCAAGGGGAAGAGAAGTAGAGGTTGTGGCCTGAAGGACTTGCACAATTCATCACCGAATCAATTTCATCAGAAGACAATTGTGTACATGGGATATTTGCAAACAGCAGAAATATGCCAATGCAGAATATTTAACTGCCTGAAAAAGTTCAGAAATTATTAGAGTCACTTCTTTAATGATGTTGAGTGATAGTTATGTTCACTTTAATTTGCCTAACATCTGCTCCTGACAAATGTAAGCAGATGTGTCTAATTATTACCTTTTGATCCTTGTATATGCATAGCATGAATAAGAACAGGAAAAAATGAGATTTTTGAGAAGCAGAGGTAAAATGCCTTTGAAGGAAACGACACGGCACTGAATCAGATTGCTAAAATATCTGGTTTAGAGTTGGGAACCTAGCAAATAAACACAAGCAATACATTATTCCAAGGGAAAATATGATTTGAAGATGATAGATAGATTTAGTGGTTGTGAAGTTGAAATTAGTTTGGAGCTCGAAGCCAGAACTGTGCTCTTTCTAACTTCTGTTGATCAACAGGGGGGAATATTCTTGACCTTACTTGACAACTGAGTGTTTTTCACATGTTCAAGGATTTAAAAATTGGTTAAACCCGCAGTTTAAGTGGTGAATTTACCCTTTTTAAAGCAGCACAATTACATAGATTTCTGGTCTACATCAAGGTGGTTGGACTAGATACCCTTTGGAGGTCCCTTCCAACCCAGGGCATTCTGTGATTCTCTATTTCTGTGATTTTGGGTCGTTGTTGACAGTGCAGCTCTTGGACTTGCTGCCATGCCCAGGGGCAAATTGCTACCAGCCTGCTGGCTAATTCTCCATCACTGTGCTATGGTGAGTTTGGATTCCATTCCCATTTCTGCAAACAGCTAGTTTTTGCATACAATTAGCCAGTTTCTGTGATGACTACAGGAAGTTTGCACCTTTTTGTGATGAGAATTGCAATTCTCAGTTACTAGCAGAAACAGAATGATGAAATCAATTATTCTATCAACCCACAACAAAAAGGAGACCGTCTCTCAAGCTCCGAAACCACACGTATGTGCAGGTTGTGCTTCAGCACATGCCCCAGTTTTACTTCTCTTTCACATTTGTCCAGGTTCATCCCACAAAGAATTCATTCCTACATGGCCAGCTCTTCTACATGGTTCCAAAGCCAGCAGCGTGGAAGCTGCAGGACGCCGAGCGCATTCAAACATCAGATGCTCTAATGGGGGAAAAAGCTCTTAGAAATGTGGTCGTAATGATGGAAGTGGATGCATTTGAAAACTACATCTGATTTGTTATCTTTTACAACTAACTGTGACAAATGCATTTACACTAATAGAAGAACTGGCTTTTTTTCCTGAATTCAGCCCCTGCTCTCGAGCAGAGTGATTTATTTTGTGCTTCAAAAAGGCCTGTACTAGAATTCTTGATGTGTTATTATGACAATGACATGGCATCGTAGAAATACTCCAAATGGATCCGTTAAGTGGGCCCCTGATAATGTAATAACTAAGCAGAAATGTGAAGGATTTCTCTTCCCTACCAGATATCTTTCCTAGAGAACATACATGCATTCTTATGTATAAATGAATACAATGAATTTAAATGCAGACTTTACATCCTGGTTCCATGCTGCTGTAGAAACATCCAGTGTCTTCATATTTCCACTCACACAACTCCCCTATCTAAGCTTTAAAAAGCTAGTGGCTTACAGTTAAAATTACCACACCAAGGAATTCATTTGCTTGCTCACTCAGTAGCCATCTGAAATATATGAAGAGTCACTGCTTGGAGTTAGTGATTCAAAACCTTATCCTGAGGCTATGAGTTCTAGAAGGCTAATTGGATTTAAAATGATTTTTAAAATACCAGTAGGTAATATTGTTCTTTTGTAGTGCAAGGATTTAATTGACATACTTTGTGTTTTCAAAACTGATTGGCTTTCCTTTGGGAGAAGAGTCTTCAAATGACACCAAAGTCTAGATGTCATTTGGGTGTTTCCAGTCGTGACAAAAGACAAATTCTGCTGAGAACTGTAGGGAATTATCCCCTGCCATACATAAGGTGAGAATTTCTTCAGCTGTCCCATGTTCAGGACACACTCCACTTACTCCTACTTCGTGAAGTCAAAAGAGGATGAAGTAACTGGGAGTGGAAAGTCGTGCACCTAGGGACTCAGAATGACAACATGAGCCGATGGGTTGGCAAGAAGTGCAGAAGATGAAGCTACCCGGGAGGTTGCAAGAGTACCATGGGTTACCAGGGAAGTGTGTAAGTGAAAGATGGAGTGTGGAGCAGGTGATGGAAGGAGCAGTGCCACTGCAAGAGGTATCAGTTAAAAATTCACATAAAATACGCTGTGAAGTTCTGGACACCTTTCCTCAAAAACTTAAAACTGGAAAAAATGTAGCAAAAGGCCCATGGGTGTCCAAGGAAAAGGAGAATCTGCTTTCTGAACAGCTCAGAGAGATGAAAACAGGGAGTGTATTGTGGTGCTCTCCCTGCACCACCACCCACTGGTTTATTTCCAACTCCATAGCAGGGTCTGAGGGAACTCGTGCCCCTGCATCTTGGCAAACACGGAGTCACATCTGCACTGCTTACCTTGGCCCTAGGGAAGGAAACACTCCCTCGTCAGCTGTCATCTAAGACATCACCTTAAGAATGAGCTGGGCACACTTCTTCATCATTTAGTCCTAAAAGTCCTAAAATAATCTCCAACTTATATGAAAAAACAAAAAAAAAATAGGCAACAGGTCTTTTTTTTTCTCTCCAAAGCTGCCAAGATGCAGTTTGGATGTAGGCTCCTCAATGACTTAGCATCTTAAACTCCTTACCAAAGCTCTCATCAAATAAATTGTAATCTGAATTAATCAGAATAAATTAATGATAATTTTCCTAATGTTGTTAGGAAAAAAGGATTAATTATACCAACAAGCATCAGTTGCCTGCTTAACATTGATGGGATTCGTTGGTGGCTGTCATTGATTGTCACTAATGAAAGATTGAAGGTGTTTATTTTCCAGGATTTGCAGTGTTAAAGCCAGAAAATCTGGGAAACTGGAAAATGGACCTCAAGAGCAGGTGAAACCACTCGCCTGGGGTCTACTGACACTGGTGGGGTGACAGTCACAAGCTGCACCTCAGCAGCGTGTGGAGGGGCCTGATGCCATCTGCTGATGGGCTGCCTCGCCAAAAAGGGATGTAAGGGACCATGAGGATGGGAAAGGGAGACAACAGGATGTTCTGAGGGGGTAGTTTGAGTGGTGGTTGGTAAAGAGGAGTTGGAGACATCTGGGCTTTTATGCTCTGGGCTTTGGAGTTTCCCAGGAGCCTCAGGGTCGGGATTCAAGTGTGACTGATGCACAGGGAAGAGCTCGGAGAATGG
>VWZY01001528.1:174608-193026 GCA_013399075.1 Chloroceryle aenea | reverse complement strand
AGAGGAGAGGAAGGACAAAGCAAGCAAAAGTTGGGCAGGCACTAAAAGAAGTCACAAATAGCAGGCAAAAGCATAGGCCACCAATTCTGATGTCAAATACATTTGATGCCTCCAGTGTCACTTCTCCCACTTTCTGTTCTATTTTGCTAACTTAGTCATAGGAGAAGCCCCTGCTGTTTCTCTATCAGGGTTTAATTTTTCCTTTATAAATGAGTCAAAAGTGAAATGAGACAAAAGATGACAAGAAACACTTAACTGATTCAACTCCTTTTCAACTCATGTCTGTGATGTTCATTTCCAGCTTTTCCACCCAGACATAGAATCACAGAATCATAGAATGTTAGGGGTTGGAAGGGACCTCTGGAGATCCAGCCCATCCCCAGAATAAACCACCAGAATGGGAACTTCAAGTCCCAAATCTGTAAACACCTCCAGACAGATAGAGATTGACAATACACGCACTGAGAGGGTACAGCCTCACTCTCCTCAGTGGCTCAGTGCAAAGACTTCAAAGAGGGCAGGGTTCACCTTCAGTAGGTAGACATCTCACTTCCTATTAGCTCTACATGTACCAAAAATGACCAGCTAAAAATATTATTTTCAAGAAGAATTAAACTTGCTGGTGTAGAATTTGTCTTTCAAAATTACCTGTGCTTGTGCAATCATGGACATCTAGTTCAAATACTCTTGATGAGGCTCTGAGAACCCTGCTCTAGTTGAGGATGTCCCTGCCCTGCTCCTGCTGGACACACTGCTCCTGATCCAGGCCCAGAACTGAACACAGTACTCAAGGTGAGGCCTCACAAGGCCTGAGTACAAGGGCACTATAACTTCCCTGCTCCTGCTGGACACACTGCTCCTGATCCAGGCCAGGATGCCCTTGGTCTCCTTGGCCCCCTGGGCACACGCTGGCTCCTGCATATCCTTGTGTACAGAAGTAATCTTTGAAAACTCAGAAAGAAGAGCTGACAAGAACAGCAGGAAAAGATTTACTCATTCTCATTAATTCTACATTGAGTTAATTAAGCAAATTAATAGCAGAAATATATCTGTCAGACATCACTCATTTTACAGTCATTAAAACTTGATGTAAGAAATACTGGATGGGTAGCAGAAGAGCTGTATGATACAAGCTCTTAAACAGAAGGGCAAATTCATACTCTATGCAAATCATTGTCTATCTAAGGCAATTTTACATATTAATTCTTTGACAATAATTATTGAAGAGCTTTTGAATGAACTTTGGGGAGTTGCAAAAGGCCATATGATGTAGTTCTGANGACTGAATCGGAATCCAAACACACAAGGAAAACCACAAGCAGCCTAAATACCAGGAGATGACACTAGGAGAGAGAATGCAATTTATCTCCCTGGGTAAAGAGGTTAACATCAGAAGCTTTGCTGTACTGATGCCAGATGGGATTTTTCAAGCATCTGCAGATCAGACTGAAGGCAAATCAGAGACAGACACCCAGCAGTGTTCACCATCCACCCCTAAGTAGTACCAGGGAAAACNCGGGCACACGCTGGCTCCTGCATATCCTTGTGTACAGAAGTAATCTTTGAAAACTCAGAAAGAAGAGCTGACAAGAACAGCAGGAAAAGATTTACTCATTCTCATTAATTCTACATTGAGTTAATTAAGCAAATTAATAGCAGAAATATATCTGTCAGACATCACTCATTTTACAGTCATTAAAACTTGATGTAAGAAATACTGGATGGGTAGCAGAAGAGCTGTATGATACAAGCTCTTAAACAGAAGGGCAAATTCATACTCTATGCAAATCATTGTCTAACTAAGGCAATTTTACATATTAATTCTTTGACAATAATTATTGAAGAGCTTTTGAATGAACTTTGGGGAGTTGCAAAAGGCCATATGATGTAGTTCTGATGCTGCACCAACTGTGTGCATCCTCATGAAGTGAGTTAGGGAGGAGAAGGAAGAAGCAGCCCACCCTACGGCACTGACCTTTAACAAGACATTCCCAGCCTTCCTAAGTGGATTCTCTGGGGGAATGAGCTCAGGACAAACGTACTGGAAGGACACCTCTGGGTAACAGAAGATGACCTTGCAAAAGATACTGGCTTGCAACAGGTNTAAGCAGTACCAGGGAAAAACAAACCAACTGAACAAGCAGATGCAAGCAGACCTGGAGGCAGGACTTGCACTGTTTCAGGCAGTGAGTACCAAGTGTACTGCTGGAATTTCCTTGTGGTCAGCTGCCCCAGCAGGGACATAAGGCAGAATGAATACAGCTAAGCAGGACAGTTTTGATAGTGTGCAAAGTGTATGATCGGGAGCAATCTGCTTTTAGGTAATAAGAGAAGTTTGTTTATGCAGTTGTGATTTGCAGGCATGGTGTGAAGGCATGGTCAGAAAACTGTCTGTAAAATTCTAAGTGAACATTTTTCTGCTCGGATTAACTGTGCTGAATGGGAGGTAGTTTTGCCCTTTCTTCCCACTTCCTTTCTCTTCAAAACTCAGGACTTAACACAGTGCCTTTTAATTCAGAAAAATGGGGGGAAATGTAGAGTCACTTGTGCAAAAAAAACCCCAAAGAAACAACAGAACAGAATTAAACCATTTTTTATTAACAACTCAACAAGAAAGCCAAAAAATACCAACATTTCAGAAATGCCAAGAGGATATTTCAGAGCCCCACTTGGCCTTTTCCATGGGCTACATATAATGCAGTTATTTCAGGCTCTGCTCTTTGAGCCAGATGCCTGGGAAGGTTGGCACTGAACTTCCATCCACATCTTCTTCCCAACCCAAACTTGGGTGGGAAAGCAAAAGCCACCCAGGTCTTGCCCTTCCTCTTTTGCTGTGCCAGTACCAAAACATTTGAGTGACTGTTCGTGCTAACTCTAAGCCAACAAGTTATGTCTTGAGTGGCCGACCAGGGTTAATCCAATCAGCTAGGAAGTGAGCAGTAGAATGGATGCTGCTGAGATGCTAGTTAATATCACCAGACATTTGCAACATTTTAAATACAATCAAAGTAACTGAAGTGAAAAGCTAGACTTTGAACTACTCCCAGTACAAGAAAGAAGGGGAGCAAAAAGGCAAGTGTTGTCTTTTTTACCCATCTAGCAGAGGTGATAGTTGGCTTGAGTTGTAGAGATTGGAATTCAGATCTCTTAGATGAGAGTCCCTGACAGGGGGATTCTGAAGGGTATTTTGAAATCACAGAATGGTGGGGGTAGGGAGGGAGCTCTGGAGAGCATCGAGTCCAACCCCCCTGCCAGAGCAGGGTCACCCAGGGCAGCCCACACAGGAACAGAGCCAGGGGGGCTGGAAAGTCTCCAGAGCAGGAGACTCCACCAGCTCTCTGGGCAGCCTGTTCCAGTGCTCAGTGCCTTGAAGCCATTCCTACCTCTAAGACTTCATGTTCTTCCACTAGGTTTAAAATACTCAAATACTCAGGGAGCCATTAGGAAGGAAACGTGAAGTTCACTCTGTCACCAGATGCAGAGGACGTCCACCTACACAAGGAGCTCCTCTTCCTGAAGAAAGGAATTGATCCTCAGATGTCCATGCCCAAGACTGAAGGCCTATAAAGTAAAATGAACCACCCTTATCTAATTATTCTGGCTTCAACTGTCTTTTTTTTTCCTTTGGAAACTAGTAAGTGCCATCTGATTCAATCTCCCTTTTTGCACAGACACAGAAAAAGACAACTCTAATTTCAGTATACTTAAGAGGAGGAAAAAATCACCACTCCAGAAGAAAACAATAGAGACCAAAGAGAAAATCAGAAAGAAAACTACTCCATCTGGCTTAGAAGTCAAAGGATATATTGGGAAAGACAACTGCCATAGTTCAACCCCAACCAGCAAGCAAGCCCCACACAGCCACTCGCTCACTCCCCCTGTGTCAGGAAGAGGGAGAGAATCAGGAGAGTAAAAATGAGGAAACTCTTGGGCTCAGAGAAAGCTTAACAGGTAAAGCAAAAGCCACACACACGAGCAAAGCAATAAAAGGAATTCATTCACCCCTTCCCATGGGCAAGCAGCTGTTCAGCCAGCTCCAGGAGCCGGGCTCCCCACACCTAACGGGGACTTGGGGAGACAAAGACCATCATTTGCAACATCACCCCCTTTCTTCCACTTCCCCCAGCTTAGACATTGAAGAGTGGTATCACATGGTCTGAGACATCCCTTCGGTCAGGTGGGGTCAGCTCTCCCAGGTGTGTTCCCTCCCAACTCCTCATGCACCCCCAACCTCTGGCTGGTGGGGTGGGTTGAAAAGCAGAAGGGCTTGACTGTGTGGATACTGCCCAGCAGCAACTAAAATATCCCTGTGCTGTCAACACTGTTTTCAGCACAAATCCCAAATACAGCCCCATAGTAGCTGCTATGAGGAAAATTATCCCAGACAAAACCAGCAAACCCACCCTCTTCAAATCCTATGAAGAGCAAAGCTCCATGTCTACTGGAAAACACGGACTCTGAAGGAGGGAAATGGCTCTGTGCCCCTCCATGGAAAAGAAGACAACAGGCCAACTCTCTTGCTTGGGGGCTGCTACACCATTTTCTGTAACACCCAGTCCTCTCCCTCTCCCAGCTGCTGCAGTAAAATACAGCACTTTTGGAATCTGAAATAGATTTTTCCAATGAAAAAGAGGTACCAACTCCATGCCAACCATGGCAACACTGGTTGCTTTCCAATGACACAGTCATTGCAAATCCCAAGCATGAGTCTTGCATAATCCTGCAGCTCGTTCTCCCTTGATTGTGGATTTAATTATAGCTGGATAAGCTCTTGCCCAGATCAGATACAGGAGAAACAAACCCGAAACAAAACAACAATCCAAATTATACAATAATGTAATTAATTTTCACCGGGCAAATGTATGCTGGCTATTTCCTTTGTTTAAAATCATATGCCCAACACCAACCTTCTCCCTAATAATCATCCATCCCTCTCAACCCAGGAAAGCTGGAAAGGATGAAGCATTATGCTGAGTGCTGCCTGGTGGAGAGTTTAATTTGCACGGAGGCCCCATGCATGTTATGTAAAACTACAGCTGAAAGGATACGCAGGGCACGGCGAGAGGAGGGTGAACTGAGGCTCCGTGGTCTGGGTGAGCTCTTTGTGTTTGGTGCTCTGATGGTGCTACGTAGTTGTTATAGCAACAGGCCAGAAGGAGCAGCAAAAAAAAAGAAGAAAAAAACCCAAACCAAAACAAAATGAGCCAGCAGAAAGGTTTTATGCAACATGTGGGTTGCTGTGAAACTGTTTTGATGGAACAGGATGGGGAATGGGCACTCCTCTGTTCTGGTACCTCTGCTTGAATGTCTCCATTACACAGAACCACTGTGCTTGGAAAACACCTGCAAGATCATCAAGTCCAACTGTTAACTAACACTATCAGGGCCACTGCTACATCATGTCCTTGAGCACCATATCCAGATGGCTTTTAAATACACCCAGGATGGAGGTTCAACCCCTCCCTGGGCAGCCTGGTCCAGTCTTTGAGAACCCTTGCAGTAGAAATNCACTGCTCCTGATCCAGGCCAGGGTGCCCTTGGCCTTCTCGGCCCCCTGGGCACACACTGGCTCATTTGTGTAGCTTGGGAATTTATCATCCACTAAACTCCACAACTAAATGTGTACAGCCTCCCTTAAGCTAAATAAATTCCTAGCTGCTAGGAGAGGAAAACAGAGGAGGATATAGATAAGGACAGTAACTTCTTCCCCTTTACCATCAGCTCCGAAATTCCTTAGCTTGTCCTCTCCTTTTACTTGTGTCTTCCCCTTGCCTCCTGCTTTTGTGACCAACAACAGCAGCAACCAGTAAGGTAAGGTCTGAAAGGATTAGTGAGGCAAGGGACTTGGTATGACTGATGCTGAGCTTGGAAGCACAGAAACTATTGAACTGCAAACAATGTCAGACTCTTCTGCGCTGCTGCGCTCATCCGCCTCCTTCTCACTTACCTTTGCTGGGTTTTGAAGCACTCACCAAAACCTGACCATTCAGAACCATTTTTCTGTTTCCCAAGAAGAATAATTAGTGCGTGGAAACTTAGAGCACACTTTTTTTCTCTTTATAAATTGCTATATAAGACTGATAGGGGAAACTTCCTCATTATGGTCCTGGGTTTTAATATTTCATAGATTCATAGAATGAATCATGGAATGGTTTAGGCTGGAAGGGACCTCCAGAGGTCTTCTGCTCCAACCTCCCTACACAAGCAGGGACATCTCTGCCTAAGGCAGGTTGCTCAGAGCCACATCAAGCCTGACCTTGAATGAGTCCAGGGATGGGGCCTCCCCCCCCTCTCTGGGCAGCCCATTCCAGGGATCCATCAAAATCCATCTATTATAATTATCTATGGTTGTTATCCTTACCCCTTTTTCTAATTTGGCAGGAAAATGGGATGAAGTTTCTTAGCAATATACCTCAGGAAAAAAGACATCAGAAACCTAAATTTTAGTAACTTCATCTGGAAAACAATGAAGAGTTAATTAAAAGGACCATTCCAAAATGCATCCATTGGCACATCACCTTGACATAGTATAAAAGGCTGAATTCTAAGGAACCAAAGAACCTGAATAAATGGTCCCATCTTGGTGCGTGGCACCCAGCATATGGCAATCTTTGCTTTACACTGCCAAGAGTAGGTGCAGGAAGGGTAACATCAATTTCTGACAACGACATTATTCAGATCCAGCAAATCTAAGTTTCGAGAGCCTTCGGGGCTCTACAGGATGTCAAGCACAGTTACATCCTCATGGTTAGTGGCCCTTAAATGTGTATCCTAATTATGTAAATACCTACATTTTACATAAAACTCCTCAAGGACTACTGGCAGGGAAAGGAGCACACCCTGTGTGTACACAAACGCACACCAGATACTGGGATCCTCAACCCTTCAGCTCTAGCAAAGGGCTGGAGGAAGAGATGAAGTACTTGAGCTGCCAGGAGCAGGGCAATAGAATCATAGAATCAGCAAGGTTGGAAAAGGATCATCCAGGATCACCAAGTCCAACCTTCTACCCAACACTTCCATGGTCACCAGTGCCACATCTACTCAGCTTTGAATACCACCAGGGATGGGACTCCCCCACCTCCCTGGACAATCCCTCCCAATGTTTAACTACCCTTTCACTCAATAAAATTTTCCTCCTATCTCATCTGAATTTCCCCTGGCAATAAGTTTCCCCTGATGCTTTTCACCCACTTAAAAAATCAAAACAAAACTGAAGCCTCACTCCTTACAACCCAGGGAAACTCAGATACTTTGGAACACGTACCCAGTCCAGCCCAGCAAGAAATTTGCTGCTGCACATGAAGCTACATGGGAATGTGCTGAGGATGAGTAGCCAGCTGAGGATTATTCATGGCTGTGAAACCTGCTCTCAGCATTCACAGCTGATAAGCACACAGTGCACGGCCTTTTGGCTGTCTATATTTATACCACTCTGCTTCAGGGGGCTTTGCATTCGCTTCGCATCGGTCAGGTCGTTCCATCAGCGCTTCCCCGTAGAACAGAACGGTCGCCTGAAGTGGTTTCCATCAGTTTGCAACTGGAAATGTTCCATACAGGTCAATGGCTGGCAGTTGTTGGAGTGTGTGGAATGCAATTAGCATGGGCTACAATTGTTATTTTTGACTTAAATAAAGGCTTTTTTGATCATGTCCACAGCTTTCTCTGAAGAGATACTGAACTGTCTCTCCTCTGGTAACGCTCCACGGGGGCTTCGTTCTCCCAACCATAAAATTTGGACTGTTTAAAGAAATCCATTATGCATAAATACTACTGGAGGGGGAAGGAGGAGGAGGAGGCTGTTTGGTTTCCTTCAAGTCAACACTCTGCTGTCCTATGTGGACAGTGGGAAGGTCTGTTCAGAAGGGTTTGTAATGACAGGACAAGGAGCAGTGGTTTCAGTTGGGAAAGGAGAGGTTTAGACTGGAGATTAGAAAAAAGTTCTTTAAGCTGAGGGTGATGGATCCCTGGAATGGGCTGCCCAGAGAGGGGGTGGAGGCCCCATCCCTGGACTCATTCAAGGTCAGGCTGGATGGGGCTCTGAGCACCCTGCCCTAGGTGGAGATGTCCCTGCTTGTGTAGGGAGGTTGGACCAGCTGACCTCTGGAGGTCCCTTCCAGCCTATGATTCTATGACACTACCTTTCCTTCAAGCACTCTCCAAGCTCCAGGAGTTCCTGCAGCCCCTCTTCAGCTAAACCACTGGCTGGTTTCTGCAGCACTCTGCTGTGTTTCTAGGTGGTTTGGTAATTAAACAGACCTGGCTTTGAGAGGCAGGTCACACAATTATTCTGAGGCAAACAAGACAACTTCTCCAGGCTATGGATCGTGGCTGTTGCCCTCTCATTGCATTTTGCATATTTAAAGCTTAACTTCCATCACAAGGTAAGATTACCACTGAAGCAGATAATTTTTTTAAGCATTAATTCATAATGTTAAACAGAGCAAGTGAGTTTCCCTTTGAATTTGCATGTTAACATCCATCCCCACAGTCTGCGTGCTCCTTGCTTGGAACAGGAATAGGTAGGGGAAAAAAAAAAGCCAGGAAAGCAAAACAGCAGCAACTAGTAATGGTGAACTGGAATAGTATTCAGTGGTACAAAAAAATCCTTTTACTTTTATTAAATAGCAACATTCAAGTAGCACCTGCATGTATTGGTTTAGATTAAGCTGGTTTGGTAGCTACTCTAGAAAGCAGACAGGAACACAGTCTTCATTCTGCACGCTTTATGCTCTAAATGACATACTGAGATGCAAAAGGATGTCTGGGAAGAGATACAAATCCAATCAATTCTACTGATAAATAGTGAATATTAAAATAATAATCAATTCTCCATCCTCTCAATGCGCTGGAAAGCACTAAAACTTAGAGGTCTCTCTTTGGTGTTCCAGCAGAAACAAGTCCCAAGCAGCCTGAAATGTTACCAGTGATGGAGAGCTGCATCAAAAGAGGTCTGGGTATTTGAATTTGAGTAGCAGAAGGGTGAGGAATATTTGCTTCCTCTGTGGAAGGGTAGAGAACGACCTGGTAATGTACAAAAATGAACCAGCCAGGAAAGATACAGTTTCCAGAAGTTGAAAAGCACAAGGAGGAAGATGGGGCAGTGAAGGGATTCCCAGTGTGACAGTTCTGAATCCAAACTTCTTGGCAAAACCAAAACTGCTTGAGTGGCTGTCCTTGAAAACAAGAAGGATGACTGAGAAAGATGTGAGGAAACAAGAGAAAAGGGAAGGCACTGTCACTAAAGGACACAGAAGTAAGCTTGGATCGTGGGAGGACATGCTTTAGAAACACTGGAGAGGTGCAGCAGCAATTACAAGCAGAAACAGAAGAAATAACATAAGAAATGATAATAGAAATAAATAAATAGAAATAAATAAAATAGAAATCAATAACCTTAAACACAGACCATGAATGGAAAGGTGAACCTGAGCCTACATATTTATCCAAGTGTAGCTGAGTCTTGATCAAGGAAATCAAAACCTTTGGATCCAAATGACACCAAAGATCAAACAAAAATATATTGCCATTAGCTAGCAGTGGTTCAGACCTACCTAGGCTGGAGAAACAGAGAGCTAGAGACCTACCTAGGCTAGAGAATTTAGTCATCATTACATAAAGAAATTCAAGCACGGCAACTTGTCTTCCTAACAGCCAATGCTGAAGAAATCCTTCCGACCACATTCAGCACAAGCAGAACGTGGTGGGAGGTGTGTTTGTGGTTTGGCACAATTATTAACACCTCAATGCAGGGCTCTGCTGGAGAGAAATGCCAGCGTGTTTCAGATGAGCAGCCACTGGAACCACAGCCCATTGCTCATCACGTGCTCGATCCACTCCCTTGCTGTGATCTCTCCAGACCCTTTTTGCTGTTCCTCTCCTCCCATACTTGGAAGAGAGGTGGACACTTTGAATGTCAAGCAAGAAAGGAAGCAAGAGGAGACCACCTTGAAGTCCCTCTTCCACCCCAAGCTAAGCTCAGCAGTTTTAAAACAAGACTTCTCCATCTGGGATTTGGGGTAAGCTCCCCTGTTTAGGGAAGAAAGAGGAGAGGGATGGAGTCACTTGGACTGGTATCTTGTGCCCATCCTATTTATCTGTTAGCAGACAAGCGTACCAACACAATGAACCCAAGATGTTTGCTGTTCACTTGAGATGTTTGCTGAGGATAAAAAAAAAATGGGGATTTGAGCAGCATTTCTACCCAACTATGTCTACATATATTTCGTGTTGGCTTAAATTTAATTGTAAACAAGCAAACAAAATCTAAATAAACAAAACTTTACTCCCTCTTCACAGTAGGGAGGCTTCACAGGAGTAATCAGAGTAGTCCCAGATACCCTTGTTTGTAATCAAGACCAAAATGAGAAGCTTCATAGGCAAGGTCTATTACATAAATTAACTTAAATACTTTGAGCTGGCTTAATTTGTATCAAAAAGAATCCGTTACCATCTATATTCTTCAAACAAAAAAGAAATCTCTCTACAAGTGCAGGGTATATTTATGGGTATAATTAGTGTAATTGTAATAGCTGAAAAATTAAAATCTGTACAAACACTGTAGAAAACATGGAGTAATTGACAACTATTACCATTCCTGTTGAGAGAACGTGCTAACTGGCTGAGGAACTCCTTTCCAGAGACTTTTAAATGTGTTTAGTTTCAGTAACACCAAGAAAAAAGGGACCACTAAGATCCCTTGCAATGGAGGTCCTTTGTAACACAGGACATAGAATCATAGAATGGATGGGGTTGGAAGGGACCTCTGGAGAGCATGGAGTCCAATCCCCCTGCCAGAGCAGGGGCACCCAGGGCAGCCCACACAGGAACAGAGCCAGGGGGGGCTGGAAAGTCTCCAGAGCAGGAGACTCCACCAGCTCTCTGGGCAGCCTGGGCCAGGCTCTGTAAACCTCAGAGTAAAGAAGTTCTTCCTCATGTTAAGGTGGAACTTGCTGTGCTTGACCTTGTATTCATTGACACTTGTCCTGTTGGAGGGCACAAGTGAAAAGAGGTCGCCCCTTTCTTCATAACCCCCAGCTCTCATATATTTATAGATATTCTTTAGATCCCCTCTCAGGCTTCTCTTCTTTAGACTAAACAGCCCCAGGGCTCTCAGCCTTTCCTCACAGAGATGTTCCAGTCCCTTCAGCATCCTCAGAGCCTCCCTGGACTCTCTCCAGTATTTCCTTGTCCCTCTGGAACTGGGGAGCCCAGAACTGGACCCAACACTGCAGGTGAGGTCCAACCAGTGCAGAGTGGAGGGGGAGCAGAACCTCCCTGGCCCTGCTGCCCACACTCTTCTTAATGCCCCCCAGGAGACCACTGGCCTTCCTGGCCACAAGGGCCCATGGAGAGCTTCTTGTCCACCAGGACTCCAAGGTCCTTCTCCACGGTGCTGCTCTCCAGCACCTCCCAGTCTGTACTGGTGCATTTTACTACTCCTTCCCAGGTACAGGACTCCCAGGACCTTTGTCTAAATCCAGTGCAGGTTACAAGAACCAGACAGTCACTCTGCTATCAAGTGTGGCTCATGGTTTTGTTCTCCTTAATAAAGTCTTAAGGAGCACATCACAAACATGGGAGAAGCACCAATGCTGAGAGCTGATTAAGAATATTTTTTTTAAGCTTGGCTAAATAATTTCACCCTACCTAAACCACTTCAGTACATTCCTATCTTTGTGCCCGGGCAGAGGTCATACAGAAGCAAAGTGGACAGCATACCTACTCCAGGTTGAAGACACACACCTAAGTGAGCTGCTGAATAAGACTTAAATTACATCCCCGTGAGGAAGCTAGTCTGGGAGGCCAAAGTCACAGAGAATAAAGAACCACTTTGTCCTCAGACTGGCCTTCCTCCTGACACAAACAGAATTGTATCAGCGGGGGCCAGGGAGAATTTTGCACTGGTGACAAGATAGGTGTGATTTTCTATCCAGGCCAGGGAGGGAGATAATACAGCAACCCCCTCCAATATCCCCCCTGGCACTCCAGGAGACCTGAGCCTCTGAAATGAGCTCCTGAGAAGATCTCAGCTTGGCTCTCTACCTCCTGTGTAATTATGCTGCTTTTCAGGATGCTAACGTCACGGTCTTTCATCAAATTCAAACTTGAAAATCCACAGGCAAAATGATGAAATGTGAATTTTATTCTAAATTTGAAGGTTTTGGGTTTTATCTTCCTGGATTTGGACTAGTGTAGGAGGATAAAACCTCTCTCCAAAGAGCGAGCAATGTCTGCTAGCAAGATCTTTGGAAAGCACGTCCCATTCAGCCACTTAAGAGCTATGGATGCAATTGTTGAGCGGAAAGGATTGATAGGTGGCAGTGCCACTCACTGACCACTGTTCTCAATCTAGCTGTTATGATGTACTTAGTCAAATGATCTGGTGATTGGTGAGTCTTGTGCTCAGTTCTGGGCTCCCCAGTTCCAGAGGGATAGGGACATACTGGAGAGAGGCCAAGGGAGGCTCTGAGGATGCTGAAGGGACTGGAACATCTCTGTGAGGAAAGGCTGAGAGCCCTGGGGCTGTTCAGCCTGGAGNCTGTGTGGGCTGCCCTGGGTGACCCTGCTCTGGCAGGGGGCTTGGACTCGATGATCTCCCTTCCAACCCCTAACATCCTATGATCCTATGTATCTATGAAATGGTTTTGGCCATAAGATCTTTTCCACTAACAGTGTTCTATCACCTTCAGTTTTGCTCCCAGCTGAGCAGCTGTGATTCCCAGGACAGCAGCATCCACCAGCATAGAGGTGATGCTGAAAAGCTCTCACATTGCTGGGGCCGAGCTGGCACCAGTGGGTCACACCTTTCCCTGATGGGCTTGGCTTCCAGGAGCAGGATCTTGCTATGAGTAGGCAATGGGCTTCCTTGCCTGCTTTCCATCCTGGTGCAGGACTGGCTGCTGGTACCTGTCCTGTGCATCAACAGGAGACTGAAACCCTTCGGGGTATCAGTCTGCTGCTGCTCCCTTCACAAGCAATGAAAATTGTATTTAAAACTATGTAGATAGACACCTATAATCCAAAGAAAAGATTACTTTTTATACCACTTATCAGTAGCCCATAGGTCAGCCCTCATCTTTGATATCTCAGATGGCAGTATTAGTATTTCTATTCTCTTTGCAAATCAGGGTACAGAGCTACCCCGAGGAGATTCACATCATATTTTCTGCACTTTGTATTATTGGGTTTATATTCTAATAGAAAACAAAAAGTCATTCTTTTTCTGGCTTACTTCAGCTTGCAAAAGGGTATCAAGCACGTTGCGTGAACAAGAATTCAGAGCCACAATTAAAAATAGAAGTCTACCTGGTTGAGATGATCATTAATTTACCATAAAAAAAATAGAAAGAAAACCAATTGGTGATGGACTCAGTGCTGCTGGTAGCAAATTTTAGTTTACTTTCAGTTAAGAGCACTTTCATGCATAGTAACCTTGAGCTGACTTTGCCAAAGCCAGTGGAGAAGTAGCCTGTCAATGGCACTAGACGTAGTTGGCTATGGGTGGTTGGCCTGGAGCAGTCAAAGCAGTCAGTTGGCAAGGTTTGTCCTCCACCTGGGGCCACAGGACAGGTCACCACCCTTCAAAGTTGTCTTTGCCTCTGCTCTGTGGGTTGTTTTCTATTGTTTCCACAGCGTATATAAAATGCTAAAGAGTAATAATCTAATTTTATCTGAGCATTCCTGCTTAATGAGCTCTGCTTTGTTCCTTCCTGTCTATCAAAATGCATCATCTGCCAAAAATAAAATAAAAATAAATTATTACATGGAAAAAAAAAAGAAACGGGAGGTGAGGGCTGAGAGGGGAAGGACTAGAGAGTGAAAATTAAAAGAAAACTCACACAAATATGGCTTGACCATCCAAACCAATTCCCCAGGGAGAGCTCTTAGCTTCCCTACCAAGAGAGTTGCTCGCTTGTGAGTGGTTTATAAATCACTGTGGTGCTGGCAAACAGTATGGAACCCCTTAAGCTCCCAGAGATGTTGTATCTACATCAGAAAAGAAGAGCTCTATTTTTAGGCACAACCACGTTCTTGGTTAAAGAAAAGCAAAGTCAAGTCCTAGCAATTAAACCTAATAGCTGTGCACAGCAGTCCTGGCGGGCTGCCTCTCCATAGGTGCATGGAAAATGCAGGGGGGGCTAAAAGCTCGGGAGCTGAAAGGGAATTGAACAATTAAGATGCTCTTCAGATTTGGTATCTTTAATCTGTTTGGTTTTTTTTTTTCTTTTTGAGGGGAAAGAAGCTATGCATCTGAGATTTCCTTCTAATGATAGGGAAAATATTTCAGCGAGATTTGTTCCTTTGATCTTATAGTTTGTTCCTTCCAGGAATTAGAAATAATAGCGAGTTTCAATTTCTTACAGCATGTTCTGCTAGAGAGGGAGGAATGAGAGGAAGATGGAACCATTCACCATTTGGATCTTTGCTTTTCTTCCCGAGTTCTCAACTCCAGATGGAGTCTTAGATCCTCAAAAATCCCAAACTAAGAAGATAAGGAAAAAAAAACCCAACCAAACCCAGAGAAACCAACCCCAAAAGAAACCAAAACCAAGATACAAAATCAAAAGCAGCCCCTAACACAACAAAATGCTCCTTTTCAGCTACTGCAGCCATTCCTCATTAGCAGACCTTTCTTTGGCCCACATTTGAGGGTGCTTGGTGAAGCCACTTGTAAGACACAAGGCTGGGGATAAAGAGGTGTTAATTATGTTTTGAAGAGTCTCTTAGCACTTCTTCCCATGTTGCATCTCCAAAAATTGTCTGTTCTGGAAACTTCAAATAAACCTCATCTGCAGTGAGATGTAGCTGGGAAGGGCCATTAGAAGAAGCAGGAAGGGACTGTAGGATATTATTTGCTGGTAATTAGGAAAGTAAGAAGAACCTCACAAGCTGTGAAAGATTTTTAAAGGATGCAATATGACTAAAGAAGATTTGGAGTCCTAATCCTTATGCTTAACTACAGGAAAATGCAGCTTTGGTGGAAACAAGGGAGTAACAAGGTTGTTAAGTTGGTGGGACTCAGCCACACATTTTTCAACTAGCAAAGAGGTTTTACAGCCAGCAGTGCCTTAAAATGACATTTTCAGGATGGCACAAGTGCCTGAATCGGAGAAGATTCCTTCATGTTTGCAGTGGAAAACTGGGATCCCACTGAACTGGAAGAGATTTAGCTTGTTGAGGCTTGCAACCAATGCTGTCTGGGGTACGGTGCATCTGGCCCTTTGTGTCTGATGTCTGAAGAGATGGAACCAAAAGCTCTTCCTGGGGATGCTACAAAGGCCAGAAAATAATAGGGATGCATAAAGAAGAGTGTGTCAAGTAGGTCGAGGGAAGTTCTCCCCATCTACTCTGCCCGAGAGAGACCACAGCTGGAGTGTTGGAGCTGGAGAGAGTCCAAGGAGGCTCCGAGGATGCTGAAGGGGCTGGAACATCTCTGTGAGGAAAGGCTGAGAGCCCTGGGGCTGTTCAGCCTGGAGAGGAGAAGCCTGAGAGGGGAGCTGAGCAATGGTTCCAAATCTCTGCAGGGTGGGGGGCAAGGAGAAGGGGCCAGGCTCTTGTCAGTGGTGCCCTGGGACAGGACGAGGGGCAATGGGCACAAACAGGAGGAGGAACTTGTTTTCTGTGAGGGTGACAGAGCCTGGCCCAGGCTGCCCAGAGAGGCTGTGGAGTCTCCTGCTCTGGAGACTTTCCAGCCCCCCTGGCTCTGTTCCTGTGTGGGCTGCCCTGGGTGCCCCTGCTCTGGCAGGGGGGTTGGACTCAATGCTCTCCAGAGGTCCCCTCCAACCCCCAACATTCTGTGATAATCATGGAGCTTACCAACCAGGCCCATGACCAGGATGCTGGGGACCAGCATTCAAGGCACATCATGGAGTCTCCTATCTGAGGATGAGGTATTGCAGTGCATCTGCTCACAGGCTGTGATAAGAGTCAGCTATAGATGGAAAGAAGTGGCTGATAACTGGCAAATCTACCTGAACTTGTGGCACCTGTGCAGGTTTTTCTTTTTGGGAAAGCAATGGTCAGTAGCAGAAGGCTTCTCAATGTATGTTTACAGAGATGCTGGAACCAGGTATTTAAAAAGAGGAGGAAAAAACGGGTGGAACCCATCTAAAATCTCTGAACAAACCCAGGCTCTCTTTGAGAGTCTGTTCTTACTCTTGAGCTTCATAGAGAGAAGCATCATTTCCTATGACCCTCATTCAAACGGTTTCCTTCCACATCACCATCACAAAGATTGCATTTCTCTTTTCTTCCGAGGGCAGAGGCTCCTACCCAGTCAACCCCTGACTCTGAACTCTCTCCTCATCTGCACTAAAGGCTTATCACAGCAGTCACTGATACTGATGCTGTGTTAACAACCACAGGACAACAGCCCTAGGTGTTAGAGCTTTGTATCTCTGCAGACCTGCAAGGAGGGAAAGCAGAAATCAATACATGCAGACAGCAGGAATTGGTGGACATCTGCAGCTCTCTGAAGGCCGCGGGGAGAGGCAAGAAACTGGAAAATCAGGGAGATTCAGAACCAACATAAAGAACCCACCCACCCATGAAAACTGCTCTTCGTGTTTTGTCCTGGTGTCTTGCAGAGAAAATACAGAGAGAAGAAATTCCTAGAGGAAAAGTTCTTATGAAGCTAAAATCATGGTTTCAATAACTAAAGGTAATACAGAAATACTTCACTCACGGTGAAACAGTCATTAAGAGGAGGAAACTGAGTGTTAAATACAACGAAAACTCAAAGATCCAAAAGCACTGAAAAAGTGTGTTATCCAAACAGCTTTGGGTCTCTCCAAAACCTACTCACGTGGAACAACAACAGAAAAAAACACCAACAAAATAAACTCCAGTTCAGCAACTCTGAGATATCCTTTTTTTTTCCAGAAGAATCATAGAATCACCAAGGATGGAAAAGACCTCCAGGATCATCAAGTCCAACCTTGGACAGTACTCCAAGAAAATGGGCTCATTTTCACCAACAAAATAGAATTACTTCAAAAAATTCTTTTGAAATAGAATTATTCCAATTCAATTCTAAATTTCTATACTAATCATAGAGTGTTTTAGGCTGGAAGGGACCTCCAGAGGTCATCTGGTCCAACCTCCCTACACAAGTAGGAACATCTCTACCTAGGGTTGATAATCCCACCCTCTGGGATTCAAAGAGCTCACGACAGAAGCTGCAACTTCCATCGAGGGCACAGGATGGAAGTCCACCTTCCTCAGGATTTTACTGTCAGTCCTTCCCAGTCCAGCACAGAGGTTCTGTGATGTAAGACTCACACGTATCTACCAAGCAGCAGAGGCAGAGAGAACCTGACCTGAAACTGTTAATTTAACAAAACACAATTGTGCTTTCCAGCCTGAAGCCAGTGTTACGTAAGTACAGTAATAGAGAAAAATGGTTTCCATGCAACGTAGCCAGATAATCTATCTGAATAAGAAGCTATTTTTAGTCTTCAAGAAAAATGACTCCTTCAGATGAAAGCATCACTTTTCACTATACTCACAAATTACTTCTCGCCAGCCATATGCATAATGTCTGCCACCCATTTACACGTTCCACATACAGCTTTCTCTACCTGATCTCCTTCTTAAATGGTAAGTTCTCTTCAAATCTATAGAATTTGTCCTCGATACTACTTTATTCCAGGAGGTTCTGTGTATTAAAATGAAGAAATAAGGTTTTCCTTGAAGACAACTGCATTGTTATGTGCTGTGAATAAAAGGCAGTGATGTTTCTGTGATACTAATTGGAACTTTTAGAGATGCTGGTGTCATTTCCTTGTAAACCAATTGCTCACAGCAGAACACTACAATGGCTTACAATAGCTTACTAAAAATTGCACTTTTTTCTGCCCCTTACAGACCTCTCAGAGGGCAGAGGAGGGGTAGAAAAGAGCAATGTGTTGATAGCAATTGGCTTACACAGTCTGTGGATGAACAGGCGCTCAGAGGTGACTGAAGTCCTGCAATTCCAGCTGGAACTCATCAGCTCCACAGTGACCACCATCAGCACAACCCACCAGAGAAGTAAAAC
The DNA here is from genome assembly GCA_013399075.1 of Chloroceryle aenea. Taxonomy (NCBI): domain Eukaryota; kingdom Metazoa; phylum Chordata; class Aves; order Coraciiformes; family Cerylidae; genus Chloroceryle; species Chloroceryle aenea. The sequence continues at coordinate 174,986 of VWZY01001528.1, read as the reverse complement.
CATCTAGGACAGCCTGCAAGAGGCTCTAACTAAAGAATTTCCTTCACGAAGGGCAATACAGGATTATGAGAACAGTCCTTTGATGCTGAGGCATCACCCAGCTTTTCCTACCACGAGAGCAGCTCTGTGTCCTCAGCCAAAGCTGATGTTGGCTGCTTGAGATAAGGGCACGATGTCCCCAGGTTGGTTTGTGTCTCATCCTTACCAAGAGCTGGTGATGGCCACTGTGATTGTCCCAGTTTCTGGTCAGTTCTGCATGTGTACGTTAGGAGAACCATGGATTTAGTTCATATATATTGAACTGGCCTGGATCGGGAGCAGTGTGTCCAGCAGAAGCAGGGCAGGGATGGGGCCCTGGGCTGGGCACTGGGGAGGCTG
>VWZY01001528.1:140973-166997 GCA_013399075.1 Chloroceryle aenea | reverse complement strand
TTCAAATCCAAAGTATCCCATGATTCTATGAACACAGGCTGCTCCAGCCAGCTTTGGTTTGCAGGACTGGAGGAAGCTCATCTTTTTGAAGTGGGAAATGTAGCGCAAGCTGTTTGCCTCCAATGCCATTTCTGAATATGGGATATTTGGAGGAAAAGAACATTAATGCTTCCCTAACATTGTCTTGTTCAGACAGGTGAAATAGGAAAATTTCTAGTAGAAAAACACTCTGGTATTTTACCAGGAAGGAGGAAACTGCAGGGAAAAGAAATAAATAAATCAGTCAGAACTGCACTGTGGAAATGTCAGAGACGTATTCTGGTGAAAGAAAGTGGATGATGCAGGAAGGCAGAGGTGGCAAAGAAGATGAAGACAAAGATGAAGAAAAAGGGCAAGTGGCCCTAGGATCATATTTTAACCCAGTTTTTGTTCACTGCAGCAGAAATAGAGGAGACTGCTCTTGGAACTTATCTTCCACATCTATATTACTACTGCATTGCTGACTTGGAGCATCCTCCAAGCCAAAAGCTGCCCTGTGGAGCTCAGGGGCTGTATTGCAGTTGTGGAGAAAATTACTAGCCCTTTTGATAATTACATAGAATTTAAGAAGGGTTCTGAGATGTCTCGCACTGTAAGATAGCAGTTTGCACATTGACAGCCAAGAGCTTTCAAGTTTTGCCATCATGTTTTACTGTTTGCTCCATTCTGGCACGTGTATCACAGAAGCACAGGATGGGTGGATTTGGAAGAGACCTCTAGAGAGCATCCAGGCAAACCCCTCACCACCTGAAGCACATTACATAGGGTTGCTTCCAGTTGGGTTTGGAATCTCTCCAGAGCAGGAGACTCCACCAGCTCTCTGGGCAGCCTGGGCCAGGCTCTGACACCCTCAGAGTAAAGAATTTTTTCCTCCTGTTGAGGTGGAACTTCCTGGGTTCCAGTTTGTGCCCATTGCCCCTTGTCCTGTCACTGGGCACCACTGAAAAGCGTCCAGCTCCATCCTCCTTGCACCCACCCTTTAGATATTTATAGACATTGATAAGGCCTCCTCTCAATCTTCTCTTCTCCAAGCTAAATGGTCCCAGCTCTCTCACCCCTTCCTCACAAGAGAGATGCTGCAGTCCCCCAAACATCTTTGTTGCCCTCCACTGGACTCTCTCCAGTAGTTCCCTATCTCTCTTGAACTGGGATGCCCAGAACTGGACACAGTACTCCAGATGTGGCCACACCAGGGCAGAACAGAGAGGAAGGAGAACCTCCTCTCCAGAGGAACCTGCTGGCCACACTCTTCTTCGTGCACCCACACAACATCTTCCTAACTCAGAGTTAGGCACTTAAATAGGTAAGTGGTTTGATGCCTCTCCTGAAGTAAAGACCAACCCATTAACTAAACACTATTAAACTTTTCAGGAAGAACATGCTATGGGATGGGATGCAGCAGGAAAACTGGGTATGCTCCACCTCACAGTTCGCTGCCAGGCTTCTCCAAACAAGGCAGCACAGGCTGAACATTTCTGAAGGCAAAGATTCCATACCTAGTTATGTTTCATGAAGATAAAAATGATGGCACCATAGCCCAACTTCACTAAAGGAATACAAACAGTATTGAATCATCTGTACGAGTCGCAGCACTCCATCTTTAATTTACATACTCTTTTACAAAGGCAAAGTAGGCAAAGAAGACATTTTCATCTTAACTAATTGAAATTCCAGCCTGGCAGGGGAAGTCAAACCCTTACTTCCATGGAGTCATTCAATAGAAGCCTACACTACATCTCAGTAGAATACTGGAGGGCAGAAGTTCTGTACTTAAGACCCAGGTGAAATACTTGCCACTTTTAATCCAACTACAAGATTACTCAAACACAAAATGTGACAGGTACTATCATTAGGGAAATCAGAATGATAAATATGGTATTTTTAGCAGTGTTAACTGTTCCTGAACTCTGTACACAGCAAGATTCTTTTTGTTGCTGTAAATAAAGTACTTGCTATCACCAAAGTGAAAAATTTACTTTGCATTTCCAGTATCTTATTTCTGTACCAAAAGTTGACCTACATGCTTTTGCTTACTAGCAGCTTCTCCTCGAGATATGGATGTTCCAGAACATCAGTGTTTCATAGTTGTGAGCATGAGTAACTCAGGTTGAAGTTCACTACAGTGGGTTTGTTCACCTCAGCACGTGAAAATCCAAGAGGGATTTGTGATCCATCCCCTGGCAAGTGCACAGAAGCACTGGTAGGACCAGTAAAAGTAAAGAAGGTTCATTTTACTTCAGAACTGGTGTATCTGTAGTTGAGGTCTATGGTCAGGTTCTCCTCCCCAAGCTGCAAGGCAGCCTTAGTCCTGTACTCTGATCACTGAAAGAAACTTCAGCAGTTTGACCAGTTTGGACACGAGGAAAAACTACTCTGCTGAAAGGGTTCTCAAAGACTGGACCAGGCTGCCCAGGGAGGGGGTTAAATGCCCATCCCTGGGTGTATTTAAAGCCATCTGGACACGGTGCTCAAGGGCATGGTGTAGCAGTGGCCCTGGTGGAGTTAGATAACTCTTGGACTTAAAAAGTCTTTTCCAACCACAGTGATTCTGTGATTCTGTGACCAGCTTAATTTGTGTAACCTCAAAAAGTTAAACCAGTTTTTTCTACATTCTCCAAATCAAAGAATACGTCCCAAACACAATCAATAACCTTAATTAAATATGCTAGAATCTGTGAGGCTGGGAAGAGACTTGGCAGCAGCTCTCATATAGACTGGAACCTCTGCAAACACCGCCCACCATCTTTTCCTACTTCCCAGCCGCGATCACTCCATCCCTTATTTTTCAAAGAAATGGGGACAAACATCAAATAAATTAGTTTGAAGCAGTCCTGGTAAAATTATACTCAAGCTCAAAGTGGCAGACAACCCCAGAGACATTTGCTGTCCCTTCCCTTAAGCTTTTCATTATACAGCAAAGTTTTTCCTAAAGATGCCTTGCAATCCCGCTCCAATTTAATTATGCTTTAGCTGTTAGCCAAGTAACTGGAGCAATTTTTGTGATTAACAAATACAGTGGGATTGCAACTCCCAACCCTGTTTCATTGCATATTGGTATCATTTCCAATCGGTTCAATAACTCCCCAGTTAGTTAAACAAGCAGCAGTTCACTGAGTAGACCAACACTGAAGCCCCCCCGAAGGGTAAATGCTGACTCTAGATACTCCTGACATAGGCACTTACCAGTTCTTGATATGGTTTCCTTGACTGGGAAAAAAAGGTGCCTACTGCACACATGCAAAGAAAATTCTCAATTATAACAAAAGATGCCTTCAAACCAAAGTGTAGCCCAGTGTCACCAGGCTTCAAGTTAAACTACGCTATCTATACTCTTGATACACACTGTGTAGTAGAACAGTGGTGGAACACTGGAATGGGTTGCCCAGGGAGGCAGTGGAGGCCCCATCCCTGGAGACATTCAAGGTCAGGCTGGATGGGGCTCTGAGCACCCTGGTTTAGCTGAGGCTGTCCCTGCTCTCAGCAGGGGGTTGGACTGGATGACCTTTGGAGGTCCCTTCCAGCCCAACCCATTCTATGATCCTGTGATTACAAGTCCATATAAAAATAGTCAACAGTGGGAAAATGACTTGTTGTGTTTTGGCAATAACATAAGGGTCAAGGGATTTCAATGCAACTGTCTTGTTTCCTTTTTCTATGAAATGTGAGCTTCAGAGGTATCTGGCTGGAGAGGTCTCAGTGGGTGGAGGAATAATGAACAGGGTATCTTGCAGATAACTTGGGCCCCTTCCTTCTCCATCGTTTTCAGAGATGCTTATTGAAGGTGTACAGCTGTACAGCTGCCCTGAGAGCAGGCACACAGCTGGCAAGTGAAACACAACCAAGTTAAGGACTATCCACTTCTATAATCAAATCTTTCCACACCCTACGAGAAGGGAAAAATGAACTTTGCATAATATACAAAGACTGATTTTACAGGGCCTGCTTCTTTCAGTCGTGACTCTGATTGTTCAAAATTCATGTCAAGAAGGACTTTGCAAGGCCCTGCACAAGGACTTCTTGAAGCATCAACTTCGTGAGAGAAGAATCAAAGCTAGAATCATAAGGTTTGCTTCACTAAAAATCAGGGAAAAATAAATCCTATCAAACTCCTGTGATTTTTAGAACCCTCCCTTCCTCCCTTCTTTCTTTCTCCAGGTATTTTAGAAGCTTCTAGCCCTTACAGTTGCTGAAAAAAAATACTTAGAAAAGTCAACTTTCACTGCATAAATCCATAAGGCAATAGAGCGCCTTACAAATCAGGTTTATATCTGACAAGCACTAATACAATTCAGCTTTGTAATCAGTTTCGAGATGCAATGGCCATCATTAGACTTCACGTCTGGCATCTGGCCCTAAAACGGAGCTCTGCCACCCTCCGACTCAGCACTGCACCTTCTGCCAGAGGATCCCTCCAGAGCTCCCTTCCAACCCCTACCATTCCATGATGATGATTCTGTGATTGATTCTGTTCTGTGACTCTATGATCCCTGCCCAGCCCAGCACTCCAACGCTCGCTCTCTCATTTAGCAGTGGCTACAGATTTCACACTGCCCCACTTCCACACTAATTCTTGCAGGTTAAGATCATGTAACCCAATGATTTAGATCCCAACTCAAAATTTTCTTGAAGACAACGAGTGTTGAATCAGTTCCTCAAAGGCAAGAATGAGAGATCTAACACTTCCACATCCTCAGTCATTTGGCAGCATTAAGGATCACAGTGGTGTTGAAGAAATGTTCTACTCCAGCGAGGTGTGTACACCCAAAATTGTATTATTCAAACTTAAAAGGTGAATTGAGAGAGTGAGAACATCCGAATGCTATCCAGTGTCCCCATACATTGGCACTGACAAGCATCTACACACTGCAAACCATCTTCCCCCAGAGCTAATGCTGATCTGGGCTCTCCAGTCTTGATGTCACACACAGCCCTGAACTCACCACCCTAGAGCTTCAGATCCCTCCTGAAGTTGTTGTTGGGTGGGTTGTTTTTTTTATGGTGCCTGCCACTGTTCCTTGAATTTCACTTCCAATTTCAGGAAATGGGTGAAATTTAGCGATGTCTTGACCTGGGAGCCAAAGCCAGGCAGAGTACAGCTCACACTCTGAATCAGTTGCAACTCCCCCACACAAACCAGTCAAAACCAAATCACAGAATCATTAAGGTTGGAAAAGCCCTCCAAGATCATCAAGTCCAACTGTCTACCCAACATTATCATGACCACTAAACCATCTCCTGAAGTGCCATACCTACTCATTTGTTGAACCCCTGCAGGGATGGTGACTCCATCCCCTCCCTGGGCAGCCTGGTCCAAGACCTCACCACTCTCTCAGGAGAGAAATTGTTCCTCATATCCAACCTAAACCTGCCCTGGGGCACTTAAGCCCATTTCCTCTGGTCCTATCTCTGGTTACTTGGGACAAGAGACCAACCCCCACCTCACGATGAAGGTGCATAGGAGAAGAGGATGAGAGAAACTATTTCATAAGGGCTGAAAGAACAAAAAGAAACAAATATCCTGCTGAATGAAGTGAGATTTTTGTTTGTTTGTTTACATACATACCTTGGAGATGGCAAAAGATAGTGATTCTGATCTGATGTCACGTAAACCTTCAGTCAATTTGCTATTCCTTCATGGAGAAGTAAAACATTTCCAATTATCTATTAGCAATTATTTTGGCCTTGTTTTCTGATTTTCCTACAGAACGTTCATTCTGCTTTTAAAAATTAAAATATTAAAAAGATTATGTGGTCTAAACCAGCGTGCTGGTTAAAACTTTACATAAGAATGATGTTGCTCTCGAACTACCCAAGTACGAGAACAACAAAAGAGAAAAATAAGGTCATACTCATAAAGTATTTTACTTTTAACTTTAAAGTATAAGGTCATTTATCAAGTTGTATTTTCAAATGGACCATGAATCTTGAAACTGCATCTATTAAACTTTTCCACAAATAAATCCTTAAAAAAAAAAAAAAGCATTTCTTCCCCAATTACACCACCAAGTCCCAAAAGCACATTTATCTGCTTTTATTTCACAACTCATTTAGCATCAGGAGTGCCTTGAACTCTACTGAGCAGAGTGTGCCTCACAGCGATGCTGAACAATGCCATTCAAACATCTCCTCCAGCTCCAACCACCCCGGCAAGGGCTCTTCCCTTGTTCCCCATCCTTTCAGCATCGCTCTGCCACGATGCCACTAATGAAGCGAGGAGAAAGGACTCTTGCAAAACCATGACTGCAGTAGGCAGGATGCTGTCATTTCGGAGGGGGTTTTCAATAGATGAACTGAAAGGAGCTTCCTGCAGCCAGATTACAAATTGCAGACCCTGGGGCTACACTCCTTCAGAGCCTGAGCTTGTTCCAACAGAGCAGAGAACACTGACAACGCTGACCCAGATCACACACGATGTTTGCTTTGATTTTCCCCTTCCCTTTGCAGTTGGCGAGGAGTCTCCGAAGCGGGTACAGGGGTCAGCGCTGTTGGCAAGAGGGGAAAAAGGATCAAAGGAGCACAGCTGCTGCAACAGCCCATAGCCTGTGGTAAGTGGCACTGGTCGCCCGGACAGCGAGTCCTCAGGGAAGGCTCCTGGGACAGTCACAGGATCAGAGAATCGTTATTAAGGTTGGAAATGACCTTCAAGATCAAGTCCAACCATCTACTTAATATTATCAGGAGCACTAAACCGTGTCCTGAAGTGACACATCTGGATAAATTCTGAACCCCTCCAGGGATGGTGACTCCAGACCCTCCCTGAGCAGCCTGCTCCAAGCCCCCCCCCCACCGCNCCAAGCTCCCCCCCACTCTTTTTTCCTAATATCCAACCTAAACTTCCCCTGGTGCAACTTAAACCCATTGACTCCTGTCCTAAAGCACCTCACCAGTGTACGCAGCTCCTGCTGGGATTTCTCCAGTGCATTAACTGGAAAAGTTAAGTAATCTCAGTTTGATTTAATCTAGTGGCTCTGGGGGGACCGTAAGCGTTTCAAGCTCTATCTAATTTGAAGTGGGAATAGTAGATTTAGGATTGAAAAAAGAATAATTTATTTTTCTTCCCTGATTCTTCATTTCTCTGCTAAATAAAAATATTATATAAAAATAGCAAGACAACTTGCTATTTTCAAATAGCTCCTGTTCCCAAAAGGTGAAGCTGCATTTGCTCTTACTTCTACTCACAACAGGATAAAAACATTGAAGCCAAAATGAAGAATGGTGGTCAGAAATCACCCACACTTCCGACAGATGCCAAAAGTGGGTTAGAACTGCTTTTCTTTTTATCAGACTCTGCAGGGAAAACAATGAAAAATTAAACCTCGGGAGTTTTAACTGCAACACGTTAATAAGGAGAAGTCTGCAGCTGGTTTTGAAAGCTTTAATACTGAAATCAGATGAAAGAAAGGAGGAAGTAAATTTATTTCTTTTTCAGTGCTACTTCTCTACACTTTCCTTGCAGTTATTCAATTTCTTACTCAAAAATACTCAGCAACTCTGGTAAAATAAAATACATATCAAAATAAACTTCTTAAAATTTATTTTATTTAACTGTATCCAAGAAAAAAAATGCCCACAGTGGGAATGGAAGCAGGTGTTAGTACTACTAGCACTACAAGCCTGGAAGAAGGATACTCTTTAAAAATAGGATTTTTTAACACATGGGAAGAAATAAAACAGTTTTGAGTGCAAACAATACAACTTTGGGGTTGCCCAGGGAGGTGGTGGAGGCCCCATCCCTGGAGACATCCAAAGTGGGGCTGACAGAGCTCTGAGCACCCTGCTCAAGTTGAGGCTGCCCCTGCTCTCAGCAGGGGTTGGACCAGATGAGCTCTGGAGATCCCTTCCAGCTCAGACATCACTGATTCTACATTTCTATTTTTGCCCACCTATTTTACTGTATTTCTCTATGAAATGATTCAAAACTCAACACGTTTCTAAAATATCGATCCCAAGATGTGTTTTGCAATTGTCGTTCCAGTCAATTTAAACAGATTATTTTCCCCATAAATACAACTAATAAAGGTTAAGTGGTGCCATCCCTGACACGAAATTATTTCAAATGCAAGGGAAGAAAATGCAACACTTGCCAGAAAGAATAACCTGGGCAAAACTTGGTTCGACTGCATCAAATCCAAACCAGAATATTTATTTTCCTCCTCCCTAGAACTGACTGATGTATATAGCTACATATAGTTACTACAGAGTAGAAACTTTCTGGGATGTTTCAAGGGTAAAAAAGCTTATTAAATAAATCTAACACACACACAAAAATAAAATAAACGGGCAAATTATGCATCAAACAGGAGCTTTGGTCTCTTTTTCTTTTGAAGTCCTTCCCAAAGCTGACTTGCTGCTCCAGTAGCAATCACTCGAATGGTCTTTCCAAACACCACATCCCTGGAGCTACTTTTCCTGAGTGAGCTTGGACTGTAAGCATGCCAGCAGGCTCTTGAGGAGTATGACATTATCCCAGTACGGCTTCAGCAATAAGTTTGAAGAAAATCAATGTTTTGATTGCAATATTTCAGTAAATATTTCAGTATAGTTTCATATTAAATGAGCACTAAGTTAAAAAAAAAATCAGTGTTATAATAAAGAACATTTTGACTGCTCTCAAGAAGGATTTTTTTATAATACATGCTATTGGAAATATTTAAATATTAAAATTCTGTTTATTTTAGGCCAAAACAAACATGGAATTGTCATTAAGTGCCACAGTATAGTTCCCACACAGCTCAATTAATGCCTTGCATCTAGAAGCGGCCTCAAGAGAAGACTTCACATCACAGGAAGTCTACTACTTGGTGTCCTCCTCTTCTACCCTCCAGACTTCTTTTGGAAGGTTTCTACAGGGGTTCTTCATACCCTGCAAGAAGAAGAGCTCTAATCCCTCAAAAGACACCTTGAGTTTGTTGCCTGCCTATCTGCTCGTAGCAGGAATCCACACTAGAGTCCGAGAACTCAAAGCTGTGTTTAAGGAGGGATGGAGAACATAGAGGCATTGGGAACACCTCTTGCATCATGTGGTCGTTCTGCCAAAATAGTCTTGGAAGACCTTGAAATAACCCCCTGGAGAAGAGTGTGAGCAGCCTGAAGCATCACAACAGACAGAAAACTGCTGTGAGGATTTGCTTCTCCTCTTGCTCTTCAGCATAGAATCATAAGGCTTGGAAAGGAGCTCTAGGATCATCAAGTCCAACCTTCATCCCAACATCTCTCGCTATCCACTAGACCATGGCCTCAAGTGCTCTGTCTCCTGGTTTTTTAAATTGACTTAGCTGGAAAACTCCATACTGGTTCCAGGGCAGGTAACAGTGAAAAAGATGCTGAGGTGAAGAACATGAGCATACTGACATAATAAGAATGTGAAAGGTCTGTGTGTAGTGGGAACCCCAGATGATGTCTAACCCGAGACAACTGGGAACTCCTCAGCAGCTCCTGAATAAGGGTGTGTGTCTCCAGGCACCCTATCTCACGCAAACCCTGACCACAGGAAAAAAATATCCTGGATTCTACCTTCTGATGCCATAAATTAAAATGATATCAAGAATTTCAAGAGATGTAATAATTAATCCTGATCTTTACTTGGTTTTCTCTCCTAGACTTCACAAGGGCTTAGTTCTGAAGTTTTATCATTTTGGAAAAGCAGGAGGCACAGATTTTTGAAAGAACACATCTGCTCTCAACTCCTGTTCTGCCTTAAAAAATAAAGATTTCAATGGCTTTCAAAATGTATCACGGTTTCTTTTGTCTGAAGTTCACTGAAGTCATCAGAAAGTCTCATCTGGGGGATTCCACGCACCTCTACCTTCCACTGGAGAACTCAGTGTTGTAGGCAAAAGCAGCTTGAGGAAAGTAGCCTCAGACAGAAATGAATCCATGACTGAATATCCAAAGACATTCAGATTTTCTCCTCTTGAATTCCCAATGGCACATTTCAAACATTACTTCAGAAAGATTGTTGAGCACGAGTGCAATTGAAAACAAACTAACTGCTGCCTTGAGATTTCCAGCTAGAAAAGTCTGGAAATTCAGTGGTGAGTTTACAGTTTTTTTCTCTTTAATCACAGACAGACACATGTCATTTTATACTGTTTGTACATGGGGAAGTTCCCTGGCATTCCAAGGAAAGAGTTGGTGAAAACAACTCCCAGAAATCTGGATGAGTGCAGCGAGGGAGATGTTGCTGCAATGGCAGCAATTAACTCTGGATGGCTTTGAGGATTTAATGAGTGCAAACAAAGATGAGGATGATGGGTGTTAGAATGATATGCTGTAGAAAGTGTGATCTACAAGGGAAAAATTTGCCCCCAAACTATATATAGAGATTGATCCTTTACCTAGGTGCACATTAGCTAAAGAATCACCATAATTTATTTTAATATTCCTTAGCTTAAGCATTAAGAAGCCAACTGCAACCACAGATATTCCCGAACTGAAAATCCTGGAGGCTGGGAGATTTTTTCCAGGGAAATATCACTTTTTTGTGCTGTTGATTAAACATTTGACGCTAGCCCCAGGCAGAGATATGATACCAGGTTAACAGACATTGGGTGTGAGCTGACAGAGCAATTCTTGCACACATTTACCAGCGCTTCTTGTAAACAGCAAGGAGAATAAAGATGAAGACATCACAATTAGTCGCTAATTGAGTGATAAATAAGACATCAAATGGGGATGTGCTTCTGTCTCAAATGAAATGAGAATTCATTCTAAATATGGGAGTCAGCGTGGCTTTATCTATATTAGGACCATAGTTCAAACAAGGAATGTGCTTTTGAAGTGAACCTGCCAACAGCTCTCCCTTTCTGCACCTTGGTTCACTCTTCAGAGCTGCTTGGGAGCATGGCAACTTCACTCCTTTTTGGGCCTAACCTAGAGGTTCTCTCCAAAAGCACACCCAGAGCTCCAACTACAACTTGTTATACAGCCCACTGACCCAAACCAGAACTACTTCTACAAAGCAAACCCCCAGCAGAAGAACCTAATGTGGACACCAAGCACCCAGCTGCATTTTGGTACCAGCCTTTGACACCAAAAGCCACACCAGATCTCGGGAAAGCAGGGTCTGTCACCAGCCTGCTGAGGGATGTAGGACACACTTCTCTTGTCTGTGGCCCCACACTGTAAGACTATTTAACTCCTTTAGATGGAACTTTGAGACCTATCAATGAAAAGTGATTTCCAGGTATTTCCAAAGCATGGTAAACTTGAAATTTTGGTAACGAATCCATCACAGACATAAGTGTTTCTACCTTGGTCTTTTAAACTGTCTGTCCCCCACCCACATCTCACCTGACTTGATCTTGACAGTCTTTTCCAGCCTAGATGATTCTATGATCTTACAGATTGCTGCTATAACTGGAGCTGTCAGGTGACTGCATTCTCCAATGAGATGTTTCCAAAACAGTCTCCCACTTTTGTTCACATAAAGCCTGCAAAATAATTCTACACTGCAGTAAAAAAACTCCACATGAAATAAAGAATAAAACAATTACCTGTTTTGATCAGTACACATCAAGTGTATTTTTCTCCCTGGTAACTTTATTGACATTTTCTCCCTCATCTCTCCATACACTGAACATCAAATATTTCTTTGGAGCACTACAAGGGAAAATGGAAGGGAAGTTTGCACCACAGAAAGACTCTAATGGTGCCAAGGATGAAGAGCCTACAGTGGTGACATCCGCAGAGCTGGCCATTGCACCCAAGAGGGACAACCTGCCACTGCAGCATCAGCTGTGGGTCTGAGGCTTGTTGAGTCTGAAGTCATGCATTTCCTTCAGACAAAGTAAAAACTTCTTTGGGAAAAGCTCAACTGCAAACATCACCGGAGCTTTTGTCACGGAAAACTTGGGGGAATTTTCATGAGCTCTGAATTCCTGCTGAGCATTCACCTTTGTTTAAAAGTTCATAGAATCACAGAATGCCCTGCATTGGAAGGGACCTCCAGAGCCCATGCAGTCCAACCCCCTGCAGGGAGCAGGGACATCCTCAACCAGAGCAGGGTGCTCTGAGTCTCATCAAGCCTGACCTTGAATGTCTCCAGGGATGGGGCCTCANCTCCAGGGATGGGGCCTCAACCACCTCCCTGGGCAGCCTGTGCCAGTGCTCCAGGTTCAACACGTATGGCTTACTGAGGATGTTTGATAAGGCTCAGTGCAGAACAGCCAGCACATCTGGTACAAAAAAACCCAAACTGAATTTATTAGGCCTACAGGTCAGTATATAAATATCTGAGAGAGACTCTATGGCTGTGTCTCTGCTAGTGAATTAAACGTGACTAGAATACTAAAGGTGTACTCTGGCACTGAGGCCACCTGGCAAGAACATCTCGAGTCCTTACTCTTAGACCTTCTCACCCTCCAGAAAGGGGTGGCTGTATGCTAGCTGTGAATCAGAAGCATCTCTGACCTCTACAGCCTCCTGAGCTGCACCTAGGAAGCCTCTGAGGGAGCAGTGGTCAAAACCACCCTATGAAGCACTCCAAGAATATCCTGGTAGGGTTGGTTGGGCTTCCAGTAGTCAGAAACATGTTCCAAAATGGTTGTGCAGTAGCCCACTGGCAGCAGTGCCTCTGTGTGTGTCCCTTCTGCCTCTGTGGTGTCAGTGAAGAAAGGAGCTGAGAGTTATGGTGGGACAGCAGAAGTAACCCAGACACAAACATGTGAATGCAGGTCAGGGAAATTCAGTTCCTGGGGATATTTCTTTGTGGTCTGACAGTACCTGTTAAAAAGTCTTTAATAATTTCTTTGGGATGTACACTAACTCTAAATGACACTGAGCCTCTGGAGGTTACTGAATATTTAATAAAACATTTTTTTCTCCCCTTTTATTAGTGCCTAATGCTCTAGTCTGTTCCCATGAAGGGAAACCAAGGAAAAAAAATGGTGTTGGACCTGCTGGTATAAACCAGATACTGAGGCAGACAAAACTTTTTATTCCCTTTCTGTATTTTTCACGGGGAGTTTTGCTTGAAAAGAATTAAGAAAACATTGCTTTGAAAATGTAGCAACTGGATCTTCATCAGGTAAAGCTGAGAGTCAGAAGAGATGAAGGGAAAAATGGGAAAAGTTGTCTCAAATCACCTGCTTGTGTCTCTGATCCCAGTGACCAGGCCGAGCCAGCTCCCGGCATGAACTGCAGCAGAGCAAGGACTACAGAAATACAACACTGCCAAGTCACATACATGTCAAACAGCCCCACTGCACACAAATCCTGTCCTCTGCTCAGCCTCACAGGCTCCTCTCCATATCCCACCTCGAGGGAAAGCAGGCATCACCTCCAGGGAGGAATTTCCAAACACATGCCCAAAGGGAATTTCAGCAGCTCGTTTTCTCTCCTGCACTGAGACAACAACAGCTACGCTCCAGAAAAGGATCTGGCTCTTTTCTAGACTTCTGGATTAAAAAAGCCCCTTCCTGTATATAAAACTTAGAGTACAAGGCTAGACAATATATCATGAGGAATCAGGACTGGCATTACAGTTGGTGGCCACTAAAGAGAGTGTGATCAACACCAAAGACAAGCTGGATATTGTGTAAGGCAAACGGGCAAGTTTTAGAACCACAAGAGCTGTGAGAACTCTGTCCAATGTTCTTGCAAAGCAAAGGCATCACTTGCATCTGCAGGAAGATGCTGAACTGACCATCAGCTGCCATTCTGCTGCATGCTTTGCTGCTTTTAGAAACAAGGAGAGGGCAGAACAAGACCTAAAAGTGTGTACAGATCGTGGGATGCTCAGCAGAGGGAATGTCTGAAAGCAAGGTCTTCAAAGAAATGAAGAGTCAAAGTATTTTCAGAATTTAGCCTTGTCATTAGATATAATTCTGCTGCTGCTCTGAACATGCTTTTTTTTTTGATCAATGAGTAAATTAAATGTCTCGGGGGAATACATGGGGTTTGATCACGGGGAGATTCCAGTAACTATTTACCTTTGTGAAAAAACCATAAACATACCCTGGTGCCTGCTGAGAAAAGAGAAACAAATAAAATCAAACTTTCCCTCCACTACGCTCTTACAGCCATCTAAAAATTGAACAATTCTTGCCCCCCTTCCTCCCTAATTTTCTCTTGCTCCATTAGAAACAGCCACAGTTTATAGTTTGGATCACTGCAGCAAAACCACGAGCAGAAATAAACAGGAGGTTGGGGATTTTTTTGTGAAGGTCTGGTCCCTATAAATTCTTTTACAGATTTGACTCTTCTTCTATTTATTTATACAACACAAATGCTCATCCTTCAAGTCAAAAGAAAGAAATAAATAAGACATAGTGTTAACAGCATCATTAAAAAGAAGCTTTTTTTTGTTTTCAAAGATAGGAACGTGCCTGTGCTGACAGCCATGCCACGCTGGTAGAAAAGGAGACACAGAAAAGGGTTTGAAGGTGAGTGCTAAGCCATGAGGCAGGGCAGCCAGCTGTAAGCAAGGGTGTCTTGAAGAGTATGAAAAAGCCCAACTGGCAGTGGGTTGGTTGTGCTGAGAGAATGGGTGCAAAACTATCACACTCCTGACAAAAAGATGACCTGTGAGTAATAGACAGGAAGATGCAGCAAGGGACAACGGGGAGAAGAACGTGCAAATGCACGAGGAGTCCCAGTGGGTGCCAGGACAAAGTCTGGTTGCAGTGATAGATGGCCACAATTCAGTGACAGATTGAAAAGTAACCCTGACACTTTCATCCTTTGATTGCCTTCATCAACATTACATCTCGTCAATTCCTCACCCCCATTATTTCCACATATCTGAAGATTTATCACTCATCTTTGAAAGGCAGTACTTCATTCCCTGTCCTTTAGAAGCAATTAACTAAATCCATCTTCTGAATCTTCAGCACTGTTACTGCAAACTCCTCCGAAGTGATCTGCTAGTAAGTGTAGGTTCATCATAAGGTTTTATTCCAGGTGTATTATCCTGAAGGAGGTTGCAATAACACATTAATGTATGAAGAGCTATAAGGGATTCCACAATGTATGAAGAGCTACCTATGTAGGATTCCACAACATCACAGTAACATATGAATAGATAAAAAGCTATACAAGATTCCACACTGCCACACATAGTAGGGTGCAAATAACATTTGAAGTTGCTCAGTAGATGTAATAATCAAAGAGCAATTAGTGTTGCCAAGAGTTTTAGCCCTCATTTATTACCATGCTCTGCAGCAGCAAGCAGCAGCTACAGTCGAACTCGGAAGGACCGGTGAATTGTGCACTGGAAAATAGCAAGGTAGGTTTGTATTCAGCTGAATTCAGAGTCTTTGCAGGAAGAGGGAGGGAGGGATTGGGTTTTCCCACAATAGATTGTTGTTGTTTGGGGTTTCTTTTCCTTAGGAAAAGGACTATGAGAAGAATGCAGCCACACACTTGATGGCACAATGGATGTGAATAACCAGGAGTCCAAAGAGAAAAGTTGCAGAAGATTCATACAGGAGTGTCATGAGATTTGGTCACTTTCTTGAGTTATTAGAAAAGAAAAAGTCATTCAGAGACTTTTAGGGAAAAGTAGTAACAAATTACTATGACTTTTGTCTTAAAGACAGCTGTTTGGTGAGCACCAGCAGTCAAATTAATGGGTATATTTATATCTGAGTGGAATAACTCATTTTCCAGTTAAAACACTCTCCACATATAGAAGCCTTTGTGCCAGCAGGTTACTAAATGAGATTATACATGTGTCTCTGTGGGTAAATTAGAGGAATATATGGCAAGGTTATAAATGAGAACCTTTTAGATATGACTAATGAAGGGATAACATCCCGAGTGCTAGGGTGAGAATACTGCCTTAGGAAGGCTCAGCAAAAAGGGATCTTCTTCAGAGGTCAGCACTGGGAGGGTTTTTTAACATAAAGATAAAGAAATACTTCACTAATGGATAACAAGGTTGCTTTATGCAAACTCCTGGCTTCCCCTTCCAAATTACAGCATCAGCATCCAATTCAGAAGGCACCTAGCACCACAGAAATGGCCATGCCAGGAAAGACGTACGGTTATCAACCTTGATGCAGTGCTTTCCAGTCAGGTTAATAATAGATGAGCCTGCAACTAAAGTGGGTCTACTGGAAAGCTAAGCTGATCAACTATCATAAATGCATTTTCCAATTCACTGCCCATCTTTTTCTTCCTCTTTTATTTTTGCTTTCTCTCGATTTAAAGAGGAGGGTTTATAAAAAGAATTGTAGGCAGATAATCAACTATTTTTAAAATAGCTAATCTATTCCCAAGCTAGCTCAAATCATTTTTCTGAAGGACAAAAAAAATATATATATAAAATAAATGGAAGGAATGCCAAAGGAGACACCATTCTTTGATTAAAAGGAAATGAAACATTCCCTCCTTAAAACTGATTTCTCTTAATCACACTTTGTTCATCACACAGACAGGTACAGCTAACTACTTCTCTTCACATTTCATGATCCCTTACCGCCCAAGGTCAAGCTGCTTTCTCTGTCACACCAGGGAAAAGTGATGTCCTGTGCAATTAATTAACTTGCACCTCTGTTCTAGGTGCCTAACAAAGGCTGAGCAGGGGCTCCAGGACTTTCCTTAGTTTGTATTGATGAAGAGATAAAAGGACTCGGGAAACCTTCCATAGAAAGACCATTATCTATGATCTACCTAAGCTGAGGTGAACACCTCCCCTGTGGCCAGGAAGGCCGAGGGTCTCCTGGGGTGCATCATGAAGAGTGTGGACGGCAGGTCAAGGGAGGTTCTCCTGCCCCTCTGCTCTGCCCTGGTGAGGCCACAGCTGGAGTGTTGGGTCCAGTTCTGGGCTCCCCAGTTCCAGAGGGACAGGGAAATACTGGAGAGAGTCCAAGGGAGGCTGTGAGGATGCTGAAGGGTCTGGAACATCTCTCTGTGAGGAAAGGCTGAGAGCCCTGGGGCTGTTCAGCCTGGAGAGGAGAAGCCTGAGAGGGGAGCTGAGCAATGGTTCCAAATCTCTGCGGGGGGGGGGGCAAGGAGAAGGGGCCAGGCTCTGGTCAGTGGTGCCCTGGGACAGGACGAGAGGTGATGGTAGCAAGGGGAACCCAGCAAGTTCCACCTCAGCAGGAGGACTGGATGGACCTCCCCATTAACATCTGATGAGCACTTGCCCATACTCTGGCACCGTGCTCAAGGGCAGACGTCTCAACATTCTCTAGATTATCAGGAGCATCACAAGTCTTAAATCTATAAGATTCATAGCTAGTAGTGTCCTTCTGAAAAAAAAAAATAAATAAAACAAGGGTCATATTTATTCTGCCAGTTCTGCTAACCTTCTGCTATGCAAAATTCCAGCTGGTTTGGGAGATATTTTTGTTATCCAAATAGAAAGCCTATTTTACATGACTGGAAAATGCTTAGAAAGGTCACGTGTCATTATCTGAGCAGCCCAGGAAGTCAGCAGCTAAAGCAAATCACTGCTGGTGCAAAGAAACACAGACATATCACTGTGTTGTGTTACCAAAAAAAAAAGTCCAAGTTCATCCTCAGTATCTTTACCATGACTTGCTGCATGACACAGTACTCCTATCTTTAGTTGGTGTACTCTGAAATTAAGAATTTTAATGCATTTTTGTATTGTCTGTTATTTTCAACTTCAACATTTCAGGGCATCTCAAAAGGCGCAGTGGGGTCAGAAACCATCAAGAAAAAAAATACCTATCTACTTACAAAATAACTTCTCATTTAGCAGAAAAACTCTTGCCACTAGTTTATGTTTTAGCATTCCAAGACTGGCAGATTCAGTTTCTTACTCTTCCAGATGTATTTCCCCAATAAAAATGTGAGAGGAACTCAGCTTCCCTGCGTGGCCAAGCTAGTATCCTAGAATGGCTTGGGTTGGAAGGGAGCTTAAAGCTCATCCAGTGCCACCCCCCCTGCCATGGGCAGGGACACCTCCCACTGGACCAGGCTGCTCAGAGCCCCATCCAGCCTGGATCTGAACACATCCAGGGATGGAGCATCCACAGCTTCTCTGGGCAACCCATTCCAGTGTCTCCCCACCCTGAGTGAAGAACTTCTTCCTCATGTCCAATCTAAATCCACCCTGCTCTAGTTTCAAACCACTGCCCCTTGTCCTGTCACCACACGCCCTTATAAAAAGTCCCTCTCCACCAGTGGGGCTACCTTACATCTCAGTTAAAAGAGCCAGGGAAGAGATATTTTCTTTTGTAATCACATGGATTTGAGCTTGCTTTTAAAGGTTATCTTTTCTGGGCTACATGTTTTCTGATTCAAGACTCACACAAAGTCTACCTGAAGAACCCTGCGCAGTTCAAACTGCGCACAGAGCTTTACAAGCTGGGTAGCATCACTTAGTGCTGCTAAAGATCAGTGTGGATCAGTTCAGCAGAGTCTTCTGCTTACCTTTGAAAAGGCAGGTTAAGGAGGAGCAACAGTTGGAATTCATCCCAACATTAATTCAAATCTGAGCATCTCTGACAGGGCAGTCAACTCCTCTCCTTGTCTTGTCACCACACGTACCCTCTTAGCACTTCTAGGTAAGCACTTCCAGAAGGCAAATCATCCTTTCTGTCTTTAAATACATGTCTCAGAGCAACAAATCCTGCCTTATGGAAGTGCTTGCTCCATTCAACGGAGCTCTGATGACCACCTCTCCCTGGACACTGGTTATACACTGAAGAACCTACTTAAAGCTTGTGAAAGGAGTCATATTCGGGGACCTAACTCCCCCTGGCACACCTCCCCCCTACAGAGCTCTGCACTGATCCAAGCTCCCAGCTTCCAGAAACAGTACTAGTTACACCACAGGTACCTCTGGCATCTCTTCAGACTGCTGTGTTGTGCCACAGAGTCCTAGCCCTCAACTAATGAAAACTCAACATTCCTATTAGTGCAAAGTAAAAAAGAAAAAGTCATTAACTGCTCTCCAACTGCCAATTACCCGGCGTAACTGCGGACCTCCCAGCACTGTTGTTTCACCTCCCCTCTCTGCTGCATGCAATATTACAGTCATACTGCAGGTAACATTATCACAGCAACCTGTAACTGGTTCCTGACTCTGGAGAGCATCAATTATTTTGCCCAAATGAGTGGTTCAGATCTGTAATGGTGAATAATGAATTAGCCATGCCTAGGCTTGGGGATTTTTATTTTGTTTTTTTTCCCCTTGCAATATCTGTAGTTAGAAGGCACGGTGAAGTTCAATTACAAGTATTAAATGAGCCCTCCTTCTGAAATGATTCCTCTCCCAGCTCTTTTTGATGACTCTGTCTCATAAGGGAGGAAAAAAAGGTTTGTTCTGGAGAAGCTAAAACCCCTAATGGTAGCTAAATATTCCTCAACCTCTTCCACTGAAAGTTGTTATTATCCTTCAGTACTGAGGGATTGCACTTGATACTACCCGAGTTGATAAACTCTTTAGATAATCTTTATTAAAATGAAAACTGTGGGGAAAAATGAATCCTTACTAAACGTTCTCAATGCTCTGATGACACCTAAACAACAACAACAACACTCCAAGAGTCTTTAGACCCAGGAAGAATCAAGTCACAAAACAGGAGATGCTGCAAGAAACCACTCAAGAAATATTAACACGTGGGTATCTTATTCTTGCCAAGCATCCACCAGGATCAGTCAGGACACTTGGGTGAACCTTTAGTCAAACGTTTTTCCACTCTTGTGTAACTGAAATTAGTGCATTTCTTCATTACTTGGCTATGAGGAAAGGCTGTTGACAGAAATAAACATTTACTCACAGTTACATGCACAGAAGTCCTGACCTTGTACTTTACAACTCATTTTATTTGTTTAAGACCAGTATATTTGAAAGGACATAGAGGAAACCACATCAAGACACTTGTGTGTACAACTCAGGGGAGCACTCACGGGAATAACAAGTAAATCAGAACACGGATTCACAGACAGACAGTTCTGGGAATGATCCCAAAGGACCAGCTAGCCCAGTCTTTCCAGAGGCAAGGGCAACACCACCAGAAGAGGTGGATTGCTAATCTCTTCTTGAAAACCTGCAGCAAAGGAGGTGTTACACCAAATGCAGTTAGCTAATCTGAAATCAATCAATTCCTTTTTTTCAGGTCTTACTTCAATTTGTTATAAAGAGCAGCTGATCATCCTCCTCCCACCACCAGCTTCCTACATATTGGGAAATTAATGTCCTCTTCTCCATCCTATTTTTCAGTGCTAAACAAACCCATTTATTTCAACACCACCACATACGCCCAGTTTTCTAATTATTTTCGGGAGAAACATTTGTTTCCCTTCCTTCCACCTCCTGTTTGCTTCCATCTCCTGGAAAGCCAAGGCAAAAACCCCTGGGCACATCATTCTTGCTCAGGCTTCACTACTGGCAGACACAGAAACCTCTGTGTCCTGTGAGTGATGCTCTTATTTATGTACTCAAGAGTAAAAGATGCATTTTTTTTTCTTTTGTATTGCCTTTGTGACTTGGATTAACTTCTTCACTGGCTTTAGACTCTGGTCCAGTAAACCCCCCCACATTCTGGTTTTCTGTGGTGCTGCTTTGCCAATTCTTTACCATTTTAAATACTGGAGTCTTCATTTCTTACAAAAGGTAGCACTTTGTGCCTGCCCTTTCTTTATTCAGGGCCATTCCTCTGCTTTGTAAGCATCATTTCAAAAGCCCTTTTTCTTTTTTTCCCCCCCCTGAAATCCTTGCAATTCCTCCAGACTGATGCCATCACAGATTGCATCTATTTCGTCATCCAAGTCAGAATGATTCGAGGCTGGCAGCTGGCACTGGCTTTTAAAAAGCCTGCTGACACCTCTCAGCAACTTGTCTCTGCATTAGCAGGTATTTCATCCCTCCACACCAGCTGCCTTCCTCTGCAGATAAGCAGAAGCCTGTCACCAATTCCCTTGGCCAAACAGGAGTCCCTGCCCTTATCACTCTGCTACAAGCACTTCTCCCTCCCTCTCCGTCAACAGCAACATGGCAGGAGTGGAGAGACAGAGGCAGGCAGGCTGGGCGAGTTCACAGCTACTGTCCTGAGGAAGAAAAAAAAATGCTGGGGCCAAGACATTAGATTTAGAAGGAAAGATGCTGCTCTGGCCAGCAGGCAACTGGAGAGCAGGTAAGCTGCTAAGATGCCCTCCAGAAGCGGTACCCGCTGCTGCTGTCTTCTGGTGGATGGCTGCTGGCTCCTCACCAGCACACTGACTGCACTCTCTGCAGGGCTCTGCTGGCCTCGGGAGATATTTCCCTGTTTGGGCAGTATTTCTTTCTTTTTTCCCTTATGCTATCTATCAAAACCATACGTGTATATATATACACCAAATCATGTACGTGCTCTATCTGCCACATCTGTTTAGTAGGAGCCACGAGTCTCCCTATGTACATTAAATTATAAGACACATAAAAGCAAAAATCAGTATATTAAGCTAGACTTTCTATCTTATACTCTTGTGATTTGTGATCAAGCACTGTGCACATGAATCTTTTAGCTAGAAAACTCGTGTTTTCAATAAAAATGATTATATAATCACTCTATTGGTACAACTCATTTAATTTCCCCATCTGAATCTTCAAAGCAAAATGTCACGACTCAATTATGATTTCCTGCATGAGTTAACGTCAAGATTCTGTTTGCAAAGTATTCCAAAAGTAGCTGTTTATGGCATGAAATAGAAGCTGCATTTGTGACAAGAAACACGGGTTAGGTTTCACTGTTCCTAGGTGCAGTCACTTGAAGACTAATCAAGTTGCCTTGGCTCTCTCCATAGCTGTTCAGGAAAGATGGACACCTCCCAGAAAGATGATTCCTTCCATCTTAGATTAAAAAAAAGCAGAAGAAAACAACAAACCACCAACAACAAAACCCACACAGCAAAGAGGACTTGCAAGAGATCTGCAACAACCTTGGGCTGGGAACTGGAGGGCAAGTGTGACACCACGAAACCAGAATTCCAGTAGACACCTTTGCCTAAGCAGCCACTTTCTGGTCTAGATCTCCACTAACTGAGGTTGTAGAGCTCCACAATTCAGCTCTCACTTAGACACTGAACTGTTTACATCTCCATTCGCATCAGCTGAACCCCACTCTGTTTTTTAGACATTTGGAGTAAGAGGAGTAAAAAGTGACAAATCTCATCAATGGAAGCAGGAAGGTTCTGTACCTTCAGTACCTAAAAATAATTACTTTGCATTCACCTACAAAGAATTACTTATGCCTTGCCCTCGGTGAGTAAGAACTTCAGCTGACCTCAGAGCAGAAATCAAGGCACAGCTTCTCAGAAAGGTGTCAAAATTGCTTTGAAAATCAGCAGGCACCCATGAAGTCCACACACGTACTTGCAGTTTTTATAATAAAAAATTACAGCCTTAGCCTAGAACAGATCCCATCTCTTTCAGATGTAAACAACTCCTAAGTTTTATGGCCTGACTTTATGTCAGACTAATTTTCTGAGTACAGTATTTCAGAACAGCAGGATGACTCCAGAGCCAGTGATGCCTCCTGGGTTTGGCTGGTTTAATTCTGTCGAAATTGGAAAATCCCTGGACAAACAGCTCTGGAGTCCCCTCTATACACAAACAGAATGCAGACAGCACTTCAGAGGGCAGGAGCAGGAGTTTTGTTTCTTACAGGAGATCCTGCTATCCTCTGCAGAACACTTTGTCTACGGAGAAAGGTTCATTTTAGCACCACTACCCTTGCTTGCTCTGCCCACTCTCCAGCTTCAACCCATAAACCACAAAACACACCCTAAAATGATGGCAAAATGAAAGCACAGCACCTTAGTCCCCCAGATACCATGATGAGTCTAAACAGAAGGTTATTTGGAGACTCAAGGTATTGATTATTTAGCTTCCCAAGTATAAAAAGCTACGGGAGTATTGGGGTGCTTGAAAACTACGTGCCAGGAACCGGCGCATTTGGTTCACAGATCAAATGTTGAACATGAAACAGACTATTAAAAAAAAATCAATCACAAATTGTGGATAGTATCGGATTGGAAACAGGCTGACCGGCTAGTAAAAAGCACGAGAACTATTCCTCTCTTAATTCACATCATCCAAGCCAAACAGCTCCAAAACACAGAGTTCAGAACACAATCAACCCAAACCACGTACACTGATAAGTTATAAAGCTAAACTGTTGAAATCTGACAACAATAATCTTCCATACTCTTTATTTGTAGGATGACTTACAGTATTTTCTCAGTATTCCACCTGTTATTATTGAGTAGTAGTTTGTTTGGAGGTGTACATTAGTCTTTCAATGCAATTATTGGAGGTATGCAGAAAAACAGAGGGGGTTAAGTACCAAATTCCAGGGATAATTTGTGAAATAGGCAAATAACAATGGGAAAGTGTGCCCAGGAAAGGCAGGGACATATGGAATTACACATATATATGCATATACATAATTGCAGGTCATCAAGAGCTTCCTTGGACAATGCCCTTCTTACATGCAACTTATTCTTGCTACCATATATACCTCAAAGTATCAAAGAGCTCCGAGATCCTTTCCAACCCCTGACATCCTCTGTGTGTGTCTAAAGTATTATTTTTACTTTATAAAAGTATTTTGAGTACGGTGTCGACAGCAGAGTAACAATTTCACTAATGCTACTCAATATTTTCAGTAGAAACTGCTTACTGAAAACTTGCCAGCACAATAATCTGATGCTGTGTAGTCCTGATACTTGCAGCTTAGCATTTCAGCAGTGGAAGTAAAGAAAAATATGAACTGCTTCATGATATCGGAGGAGGATGCACATTACTACTCTACAAAGCAGCTACAGGTAGCCTGGGTGTACGGAGGAGAAAAGGATTTTTAATAGTTTTCCCCAGAAGCATCAAAAAAAATACACAAATACAGTTTTAACAATGCTGGAAAGCCAAATGAATGACTAAGAACTGAAGATTCGTAGATTCCTGCAGCTGGATTAGGAAAAAGAAAAGAGTCTGACACGAGCTCTTCCTCTTTTTACAAGGAATTGTCATCAAGCACTGAAAGCTACGTTACAGA
The DNA here is from genome assembly GCA_013399075.1 of Chloroceryle aenea. NCBI lineage: Eukaryota > Metazoa > Chordata > Aves > Coraciiformes > Cerylidae > Chloroceryle > Chloroceryle aenea. The sequence goes on along the minus strand of VWZY01001528.1, from coordinate 143,007 downwards.
CTGCCCAGAAGGCAGTCCAATGCAACTTGCTGCAATCACTTTTTATTTATATTCATAACGCTGAAGAAATGTTAATTCTCCAGTTATTTTATTTCTAATCGAGACGAATTCTAACAAGCTAATTTATAAAAGGTTACACCAAAGCCCAGATTTTAATGGAAGGAATTAATGTCCATGCTAACACAGCTCCTAGGGAGAAACTCTTGTAAGATATTTCCATAGCTGATGAGGCTGAAGGTCAACGCTCCCAATATCTGCTTACAACTCAGTGAGAGATGTCAAAGGTTAGATGCTGAGCTGGTAACAGCAGCTGTACTTCAGGTCTTCAAATACCTCTATCTGCTTTGGGTTTTTCCCCTCCAAATTACTCTATTCGTAATCAGTCAACTTGAAAAGCTCCTGCTCCTCATCCTTATTCACCATTTACTGATATTTACTCAAGAACCTCTGCAGAGCAGTGTGAAGTTACCTAAAATAAGTGGTAGCAAACAACTCATGTCTAGCTGAGCTTAGTCAAAGATGACTTCTTTCACAGGGAGAGGAGCCAACCTCAGCTGAAACTCCACTTACAGTAAGATGCTCACCAACCAGAAACCCCTTCTGCTCATTTTTCCTGAAGTAAATTAATAAAGTTTTCATAACAACAGGACTTCAGCATCTCCCTTTAGAGGACATGTATTTCCTTCTGCTGCCAGACCTGGTATTGCTATTTTCCATGAGAGGACATGGAAAAAACATCTCCACTCCTCTACAGTTCTGGCAACTCATGTAAAGCAGCAGGCACTGGCTCGTGGGGCAGGCAGAAACTGAAGTAATTGGTATGTTTGCTCACTGGCTGGGAGAGAAGGATAGTACCCATCCTCTTGAGAAGCTCCTGTATCATTCAAGATCTAATTACCTAGTCTAGCAGCATAACAAGCAGTGTAATTACTTACTTTTCCTTATACTCCTGCTACAGTGGGTTGGACAAGTTGTTATTTAAACCTAAAAGGCTTTTCCTACAGCTGAGGGGAGAAAAAAAACACCACACGAAATCAAAAAAACCCAAACCAAAAAGCACAAAAAGCAGCAGACAGCCCCTCATACCCTTTCCAATCTCTGCCTTTCTCTGGTATTTACAGCCTGGGTGACACCTCACATACACAAAGGGTTAGATATTAATGTGAGGTGTAACAGAGTCCTTCCCTACGTCTGGAGCATAGCCAAAGGTGGGGAAGGTGGCAGCAGGGGCAGTGAAGTCAGACTTTTCAATTACTCTTCAAAGACTCAGCTGCCATTTTTCATTCTTTTTTATTATTATCATCGGGTTTTTTTTGGAGGAGCAATTCGACAGGTACAGAAAAGCCCGTGGAATACTCAAGACGCCTCTGCAGCTGCCTGAATGTGCAGGAAGCCTAGCAGAAACTCTTAGAAGTAAGAGCCACCTCATTTGTGCCTCCTGAATGAATACAAAGGCAGACATCTGTGGCACTTTGAACTGCAAACAGGAAACTGTTTTCTCCGTTCAAACCGGTTTTTAACAAAATCTGAAGTAGAGTAAAAGTTTCTACCTCGGAATTTCAGCTAGAGCGGGTGAAAGCTGGGGCAAGATTAATGGAAATCCACAGCTCATGTGTAGAGGCAAGCTCTGCCAGCTTGTAACACTGCAACAGTGCATTGAAGGGGAGGTAGTGCAGTGTTAGTGTCTTATTTACCAAAAGAGAGCTCGGCTTGCAAACGTGCAGATTATTTTTAATACCATAAACGTAACTACAGCAACTACAGCCTTGCAGTCCAGGCTGGTCTTTTTTACCTCAGGCTTGCAAAAGGGAGAATAGAAGGGAGAATCTGAGATACAAAAGGAAGGAGTAATTTGCTCAGGAACATGAAATAGCCACCTCAGATTTAGGATTAGGAGAAGAAACGGCAATTTTAGCTTCTGACCTCAAACCAAACTGCACAGACCAGGGGACCGAACCGCAGAACCACACCGAACCACACGGAAACACACGGAAACACACCTCCCCTCTCCTCAGCGAGCCTGCCAGCCCCCGA
>VWZY01001528.1:111442-139974 GCA_013399075.1 Chloroceryle aenea | reverse complement strand
GCATCCCCAGGGTGGGACAGGGGCTGTGGGGCCAGGACGGCCCGCTGGGAACCCACGGAAGCCGGGTGAAAGGTGGTTGCCCTCCCCTCTCTCCCCCTCGGGATGCTCCATGCGGGGACGCTGCGCCCACCCACCCCTTGGTGCATCCAGGGGGAGGCAGCTGCTGGGCTGGGGGCCCTCCCCTGAGCCCGGCAGAGGGGCCCCGCCATGGCAANTGTGTGCACAGGCACCGGGGCTGGGCTCTCCCTCCAGCCTTGCATGTGGGGATGGCATCAATGCCGGGCAAAACCTCGCTGGCTTCAAAGCAGGGGTGGCTGGCTCGTTACATGGGACAGTAATGAAGGGAAAGTGGACTGGTGCCAAAAGGAAGGATGGATGGATGGATGGTTGTGCTGCTTGGGAGCTTCTGGGTGCTCTGATAAAACTTTGGTTGGGGTGGAGAAAGCAGAGCTGTTATTACTGTTAACCTCCTTCTGGGTTAATTAGGCCTTTCAGCAGGACTAATTGGCCTGGAAACAGAAGCATGCTTGACTTGGCTGGATTGCCTGTGGTTCCCAAGCCATCTCCTTATCAACACCAGGCCTCTCCACCCTGCTCTACCAAAGGTGTAAACACACCCTTAACCAGCTCCTGAGTTTGGTAACACTACAATCAGTAGCTACCAGTCCACGACAGAGCACGTTTCATGGGTCAAGAGGAAAAAAGCAATGTCTTTTTTCTGCACATTTTCTGTTACCATCTGGTTTTCCTCTTCCCTTAGGAAAAAAAAACCACTGGGAAGAGGACGGACACTTGAGGAATGCTGTGATGCTGCATATGGGTGAGCAAGCGTGGACAGGTTCTCATCTCTCCTCAACAAATTCATCTAACTACATATAATTACATATTTTATATATATATAAGTGACTTGAGGGTCCTGGATCCTGATTCCTATTCTTTTTTTTTTTAAATGTTATTTAATTTTATTTCATTTTGGTTTGGTTCTTTTGTTTGTGTGCTTCTTTTTCTTTAATGTTTTTTATTGAAGATTAATTCTTTCAAAGATTTCAGAGAAAGCAAATTTAGGGAAGGATACCAACTCAGTTGTCTCCCCCTAAAACATTAGGAAACATTAACACTGAGGAAAATATTTCTTAAGGGGTTTAAAATGCATTTAAGTGCTAATAACTTTTCTTAACTAGATTGTCAGGTTTATAACAGAAATGAAATATTTTAGAGAACATTCCTTCTGATTAATGCCCTGTCCTCAGGTAACACATCTGAGGTAGGAATGAATCAGCAGTGCTGTCGAGTCTGTCAAAGTTTATCACTTCATTTAAGTATTTGTCTTCTTGGGCTTCCAGAGCAACCCTTTCCATTTGACTGTGGATAAAGATAATCCACAGTGGAGCTGATGGGACTAGGAACAGGCCGGGGAGTTAGGGAGCATCCGTTCCTGGGGACTTTGGATTCATTTAGGCTTAGCAGTAACTGAAGGGTGTTAAAAATGATGAATGGTCAGTGAATTTCATGGAAGGTAAAAACAATCTTGACTGCTCAGTGATGTGGCATTTACAGTAACAGCAGCACCTTGGGTTTTGTACACAGCAAAGACTCAGAACAAAGCTTGTGTGGCCATGGTCTGGAGGTCAGACCCGGAAAAGCCCTTTGCAGTGCAGAGTATTTAAGGAAATAATGGAAGCAAAGACTTTGGGGGAGCTGTTTAATGTGGCCAGTAGGAAAAAAAGTGGTCGCAGAAAGTTCACCCTGACTTTTCTCCTGGAATTAAGCTCCTAAGTGTCTCCTTTCAAAAAGCAAACAGATTATTTCAAGGTGTGGCAGGAGGAAGCCTGGACATTTTTATTCACTAAAGCAAAGCACCCAGTCAGAACTTGAAGAAAAACATCCAAAAAAAACCCCAAGGATGTCTCTATCTTCAGAGATCAGCCCAGACTATGGGACCTCAGGGTAAGGTTTTCATCTCTGTTGTTTCAAACACACCACTTTTCAGCAAATAATTAAGCAGGGAGGAGAGGGAAAGAGTTTGTGTGACTCTGTGGCCTGGTGGTTTGGCTCTCATCTGTGAAGTACTGTTATAAATAATCGAGTAATTCCTGAACCAACTACTGGAGAAAATAAATCAGTGTTCAACGGTGTAAGGAACAGAACTCCATTCTCTGCTTCCCTGAGATGCCTTCACCATTCCTCCTTCTCACTCTTTATCCAACATACAACCTTTCTGTCCCGGTGAAATTATCCCTGTAGAAGATGTGACTTCAAACAGTGTAGTTTAGGGACTAAACCTCATCACTTTTTCTCCTCCTCTGGTGAATGTTCCAGCCTCTAGGCCAGCAGACAGTTAAGATCTGTGCTCCCAGTCAGATGTTGTTCAATAAGGTAAGCACAGCGTTGTTCTTTTCTTCCTTAACAGTGCCACTATTGGTAAAGGCCACTCCAAAATGGCTCAGTCTAAAGTGCAAAGGCAAGCACTACGTGTGACAGAGCAAAAGGACTGTCCTTGGGCGATGCAAATACGGGTGGAGGGATACACGTGCCAAGCCTACGGGTGGAAGAAGTCCTTGGGGTGAGTGGGGTTACAATGGGTTCATCGGTTATGTCGAGGCTGGCAAGCACCCCAGAGCAAAACTCCTGTTCCTGAGGACCTGGTAACCCACACCACACACAGTTTGATTTTTCTTTTTTCCCCTTAGGAAAAGTTCTGATCTGATCCCATAGACTTGTTGCTCCTTGACAGCTGGAGCACAGCCCGTGTGCTGCTGGGGTACGTTTTCCACCTTCCTTTCATAGGAAAGGCATCGAGTTCACTGCTCTGAGATGTGAACCAAAGCACAGAGAGGGGAAATAATCAAATGATTCCCTTGACAAGCACAGTCCCAGCCTGCACTAACGTGCTATGTGGATGTATCCATCATCTCCTTTCAGAAGGAGCTGGAATGGAGCACGCTCAGCCTTTGTTAAAGGACAGAAATTGCTGAAGGCAGTGGGAGTGGAACGAGGAGCCCCTCAACATTTTGGAACAAATTCCAGTTTTCTTCATTGGCAGGACTAATGGAGATGCAGAGGAGGAGGCATTTACAGGAGGGGAGAGGAGAGGAGAGGTCTGCTCACAGCTGATGCATTTGCAGCACTACCACTATCAGTCACCAGGCTGCAGGAGAAAGACTTAGCTCGAGAATCAGGCAAGAAATATCTGATCACACCCTGTAATACATCACCCAGCTCTTGCACTGGCAACTGGTACTGAGGCTTTACCTGGCAAAATGAACATGACCCAGCTTACACGCTGAGGTCAGACTCGCTTATCAGAACCTTTTCCTTTTCCTCTCGGGCTTGTCTGTCATTTAACTGATTTTGACAAAGATCCTGTCTTATCCTGAAGCAAACTGCAATCAGAGAGGGTTCAGAGGTACAAAACGGAGAGAGGCAGAAATGAAACAAGTAAAATAAAATAAAAATGGGAAGAATTTGCTGCTACAGCTGAAGTGGTGTCTTCTGAGGAACCAGGACATTAATCTTACTCGGCTGAGACCCATGCTGCTGCTTACCTATTCTGCCTTGCAGCAATTTTAATAGCCTGCTGGTTTAACCTGCTGAGAAGGTGTAATTAATAAAACTGCCTGGGAAAAAATCCACAGAAAATTTTCAACTCTTTTATTTTCCTTTTTTTTTCGGTCCACAAGCCTGACTTCTTTTATACCTCATGAAATCAGAAGTTAAGGACTAATTTTGCCAAAATACCATTCAACAGAAACTTAATCATTTCCCTCCAGAAAGCTCAACTTTCTTACTTTCTCTCCTATAGTATTTCAGCAGAAGGAGAGTTGCAGAGAGACTGGAGGATGCTGGGGAGGAGCTAGGAAGTGTTGGGGCTTAGGGAATACTCTGCCCTTCGACAGTTTTTTGCTTGTTGAGCTGGGGTTGTTGGACGTGCTGTGTGAGGAAAACAATCTTACATCCATCTACTCCCCATACGTGTCAGAAAGCATGTGTAATATGGGCTGATGTTGAGTAATACTCAACGCTTTAAGCTGGGCCTATAACTGACAATGAGCTGATACTCATTGGCCTCATTTCTGCCCGGCAAATTGCAAAGAGTTGCAGGAACCCATTTGCTTTGGTTGCATAATTTGCTGGTTTTCATTTAATTATACAGAAATATTCATGTTGTTTTATACAGTGGAGATCGGAATGTTTCAGCGGGCCACATAAAGAAGAAGTGACTAGAGTAATGGGGACAAAGTTGCCTTTAATAAGAGGCTTGACCCAAATTGTTTTGCAAAGTTGTTTGCTTTTCAGATGGGTATTTTCCTTCGTGTTCAAGAAAACAGCAGAAAAATTTGCATTATCTGAATGAATGTAAGAGTATTCCTGCAATATTCCATCCCTCATGGGGCAAAACCTCTGGATCATGCACAGAATGAGTCAGACACCTCAAAATAAAAATCCATTGACACTTTGGCAGAGGAAGAAATAATCGAGGCTCTTTATAACTCCCAGTTTTTCAGCATAAAGATTAATGGTTATGCACTGAAATAACACAACTACATTAGAGAAGCCTGTGATGCTTTAGAAGGACTATTCTTTCAGTCTCTGTCCTGATGAAAACACAGTCTGATTGGAAATGCAGAGATGTAGCTGAGTGTTTATTTNGGGTAAGGGAAGGAACAGCACTGAAATGATTTGGCATCAATCCTGATCTGCGAAGATCGGGGAGAAGTCTGGAAGCATCTGGAAGCATCTCCTCCTGCCAAGGCTGTGCCAGGCAGCCCTTTGCTCCCACTCCCCAAACCCTGGCAGCAGAAGCAGCCCCAGTTAAGCTCACAATACACAGGTCAGGATCATGGGCTGTATTCCTTCTGTGTGAATTAAGCTGCTTGTGCAACGACCTTTCTTTGTCACCTGCACCGTGTACGGAGGGAAACCACTCTGTGTAAAGGGGCAGTGTTATTAGGGAGGTACAGAATTTTCTATATGATGGTCTAAAATATTTGCCATTCCACCTTAAAGATTTCTTTGTGGCTTGGGAAAAATTATTTTCAAGTAAATATTAATAATATCAACATCTTAAAGCATTAACATTTCATTTACAGGTAATAATTGCATTTTAAAAGTACTTTTTGTTACTCACCTGGTGTCATAAATTGCATACAGTTTTTTGTTTTCTTCAACTGCATTCCTAAAAAGAGAGAAAGAGAGAATATCATTCGTGTGCCCCGTGTCCATTGCCAAAACAAAACATAGTTTAGGGCCTTTAAGGTTTTCAGACCATCATTGTAGAATGGAGGGATGGGGGGAGAGAAAAAATAAATCCATAAATTCACTTGTTCGACCCCTGACGTGGCAAGATTGTAATAATCTTTTGGAAGCTGCCTAAGTGGGTTTTTAATTATAGATCCATGACTCTGTTGCCAAGAAATTAAAAAGGGGGAGGAAGGAAAAGAAAACAATCACTGCTTGGGTGAAAACCACAATGCAATGCTACAGTTTCGATGGAGGTGTGTGAATAATTGTCAGAAAAGCTTTCTAATTGATCCAGACAAACGTTATCCAACTCAGTCATTTCATTATTTTTTCATAAGCCAGACTAAAAACAAGAAATACATTGAGGACTAAAGCAGTGTGTTAAATGAAATACTTTGTCTCTCATGTTTTGCTCACTTTTATGTGTATTTAACATGGAGATTCATATAACTTTGAAGCTTAAATCCATATTTTTCAGCTGAGATCCATGTGACTTTGCTGAATACATTTTGCATTTTAATACATTTTGCAATTTTCTTTACTAGGAAAAAAAAAAGATATTTTTCTGGTTTGGTTTTGTTGGGCTGTTTCAGAACATGTGGGAACAAAGGACTCCTCTGCTGCTGATTTAAGGGAGAGCAAGAGGAGATGTTGTCTGAAATGTGTTGGCTTTTCTGGAATCAGCAATAAAATATAAGTTTTAGCTAAGTAGCTTCTGAGAAGGCGTGATGAATGTAAGAAGCACTCTATAATAAGTATTGATTTGTATCTTACAATCTGATTTATGCCTCCGTGCATTATTTTACCTGTCTGCTTAGAGAAGTTAAAGACAAGCAACTGAAAGCATGGGGCAAATGATCCTGAGCTTGAATGCATTAAGCTCCACTTACACGGGAAAGGTAGATCCTGGGTTTGGTCCCTGTTCCTGGAGGGATTATGCATTTCACATTAAATATGCACTGGATAAAAGACAATAACAGCTGAGTACCGTGAGTGCTCGACTCCCCTGTGCGTTGTGCAGGGAGATGTGGGGCCTGCCCCATGTCTCAGATCCCCCTGAAATAGTCAACCATCTAAAGCAGAACCTGTAGGGCTGGCCAGGGCTCGGGTCAGATGCCACCACCAAGTGCATTTAAGATGCTCTGAGTTACCTGAGACACAGCACAGAGCTGTCAGGACCTATGCGATATCCACGCTCTGCTGGAGAGGTAACTGGAGTGCAAGGGGGATACCTTGGAGCATCCCAGCGGCTCGGGATGCTTCTGTGTGGGCACTGGGCTGAGCCTCTCACATCAGATTCCACCCAAGAGAAGGATCCCCAGCTTTCTACACATAGGCTCCATTAACTGATCTGACTAGATCTCTGTTGACATAATGGGAGCACCCAGTTCTCGTGTTGACACCTACAACTAATCTTCAGATGAACCCTACCCAAACTTCACAATCCCTTCCTTTGATAGTTGTAGGCACCAACATTCCTCAGACACATTCATCGGAATTTGTGTGCCTGCAGTTGTGGTGAGGATGCTGTTTGGTGGTTTGGTTGATGTTCTCAAGCACAGTTCTATGTAGTGTCGACACTTCTTAGTTGTGTGGTCCAGGACTCAGTGTAGGGTTGGGGTAATTTCTTGAGCTCAACACAGGAGAGAGGATGGGAGGAAGAACAGAGAAGGGACATCAGAAGCCTCAACATTGGCCCAAATATATTTCCTGATCATAGTCACATATCTCATGTTGTAGAGTAACTATCGAGTAACTAAGTGTTCAGCTTCGGGCTCCTCACTGTAAGAAGGACACTGAGGTACTAGAGCATGTCCAAAGAAGGGCAACAAAGCTGGTGAAAGGTCTAGAGCACAAGTCTGGTGAGGAGTAGCTGAGAGACGTGGGGCTCAGGTGAGACCTATCACTCTTGAAAGGAGGTTATAGAGATGTGAGGGTCATAGAATCATAGAATGGTGGGGTTGGAAGGGACCCCTGGAGAGCATCGAGTCCAACCCCCCTGCCAGAGCAGGGGCACCCAGGGCAGCCCACACAGGAACAGAGCCAGGGGGGCTGGAAAGGCTCCAGAGCAGGAGACCCCACAGCCTCTCTGGGCAGCCTGGGCCAGGCTCTGGCACTGGAACAGGGAAGAAGTTTCTCCTCAGGGGGAGGTGGAACTTCCCCTGTTCCAGTTTGCGCCCAGCACCTCTGGTCCTGTCCCAGGGCACCCCTGACAAGAGCCTGGCCCCTTCTCCTTGCCCCCCACCCCCCAGATGTTTCTCCCCGGCCCTGAGCTCCCCTCTCAGGCTTCTCCTCTCCAGGCTGAACAGCCCCAGGGCTCTCAGCCTTTCCTCAGCAGAGATGTTCCAAGTCCCTTCAGCATCTGTTTATAGTCATCTCTTGCTCAATCTGTTGAGCCAAGTAAGGAGTGATGGAACAAGAGGAAATGGGCTTAAGTTGCACCAAGGGAAGTTCGGGTTGGATATGAGGGAGAATTTCTCTACTGAAGGGTTAATGATTGGACTGGATGCTCTTAAAGGTCTTTTCCAATCTAGGAAACTCTGTGAAATACCGAGAGGAGAGGACGGCTGGGTTCATTCCCAAACCGTGCATGGCCACTCACTGCCAGGTACAGGAGTGAGAACTCTGCCTTTGCAGAAGCTGGAACCAAAGATACCTGAGAGACAGATGCAGCTCACCCTGTAACCATGACAACTGGCATGGGATTTATAACAAATTACCTATGGGTGGAGGAGGGCAACACTATTAAACGAACATGTACAATAGAGATGGAATAAGTGGGTTTTCAATCCCCTTACCTAAAGATATCCATGCCCATAGGATAAAAAGAAACTTGCACGTGCTAACAGTTTCTGTGAATAGAATTATTCTAATTTCCAAAGGACTGCAAAACATCCTGCACGGCCACCTGCTATTTATAACTTTTGACATCCATCAGCCAAAAATGCCAATGGCAGGATAGAATTAACTTAGCTTCATTGTTTGCTTTGGTTTTGTTTGGGTTTTTTCTGGAAAAGGGATCACAACAGCAAAGGAAGATCAGGAAAACAATTAGCTAAATGCAACGGGGAAGAATCAAATTGAATCTTTTAGGTGTTGAAGTTTCATGGTGAGTTTCTGTTCAGACAGATAACACACGCCAATTTTTTCCTTCTCTTACAAAAACGTGGACACATCTCAATGTAGAAAGTCTCTTATTCAGCAGAGGGGTAAAACCCTTTAGTCTCTGCATTAGAAAAATGCCTGCTTGAGAATGAGGAGTCGATGGAGTTCATCACTTGCAGAAGTCTCCTACTGCTGCTGTCTGCCTGCCACCAAGACATGCTTCTGAAAGTATTACAAAAGTAATTCCCCCATCACAAAAGCACCACATTAGAGGCACTTCTATTAAAAGCACTTTGTTGTATACGAATATCATTATATAATTGATTATTCCCATTAACATGCTTTGCATCCTTATCACAACTTTAATAAAAGAACAAAACTGCTTTGAATATTATACATGCACTGGAAAAGAGCCACTATTAGGCAGAGAGGCTCTGTGTGCAGCCAGGCAGTGGTTGATGGTAAATCAAATGGAGGGCATATGTTTTCAGTGTTGCTGCTGGTGGAGTTTTTGTTGCTAGAAAGAGCTAATGTGTTGCATTTAGGATTATTAAAGTAACTAAAATAGGAACTCCTCTTTTCCCCTTTCTTTCTCTCCATCACTCTTGAATGCTCACCCAATATAATACCGGAAAGCACCATGAACACGAGGACTTTCCTGAGCTGCAAAGTAAGAGCCTTGTGGGCTTTCCTGATGGCCACACAATTTCTGGCTGATACCACGATTCGGAATGCCTCTGGTTGGGATTCTTCCTTGCTGCTGGGAGATTAAATGTGTAAGTCTCAGCCAGTAACCATGGGCTACTTTAATAATCCTCGAGGGGGCTAAGCAAGTCCAAAGACTGAAAGAAACCTCAAAAGATGAAAAAGACTGAAATAGTGTAGATTAATCACCTTCCAGAAGCACCTAATGACTATGAGGATAGCTTATAACCAGCCAGACATGGAGGTTTGGAGTATGTAATATTGCACAAGGTAAATCCCACTGATGGTGACTTAATGGGAAGGAAGGCTGGATCTGTTTCAGTACATTGAGCATATTGCCCTCCAAAGGCTTATCAGACCCAGGTGTCTTCTATGTCTTTAGGTTGGAGCTCCGTGAAAAATAACTCTGCTAATGGTAAATGGAGAGCAAAGAAAGAGGAAATCTGCTAAATTAGTATGACGTTTCTGGAATTACTGGAGTCTTTTAAGTAAATGCAAGTTCAGTTTTAAACGACAATCATCACTTTTTGTCACCTCTTTAAATCCTACAACATCATATAAAGGCAGAAGTGAAGTTAAATATATTCGTCTGGAAATAGTCTGGAGGAGAGTGAAATGTAATAGCCCCTTCTGGAGTAAGGCCAGAAGACAAAGCAATGCTAGAGAATCACAGAATGCTTAACAAGTTCTCCTGATGCTGTGGATCTAACGATGTGATTCAGCATGAAAATATCATACCGAGTCTAATATTTATAGCTTGGAAGATCCTAATAATAAGAAGAAGAAAGTAAGATATTTCAGCTTCAGATTTTGAAAGAATCTGAACACTACTGAGAAAAAATACTTTCTTTTTCTACTCTGGGAAGAACCATCCACCTGACACGAGCCATTTATAGGCAGGAAGAAAAGCAAACGTAATGCTGACCTCCTTCTCCCCAGGCTTGGAGAATGCACTCCTCATGGTGTTGGAGCCTCTTTCATTTCACAGTGAAGACAACCCAAAGAATTCTACTGTTGTTTGACCCAGCATACACAACAGAGACCAAATTAAGCCCGTACTACATGGTGTAGTAACTATGGGTTGTAACAGCTAGGTACAAAAGCTCATGGTAAATCTTCCTCCCTGCAACAGCTGCCTCTGGTTTTCTACCTCGAGATCGTTCAGCTCAGCTGACAAACTCCAGAACCTTCAGAAGCAGCGAGGCACTCGCACCAATGAGTCAGTCAAATTCATTTCCCCTTCTCCTAGGAGGTTCAGCCCATGCTAACCGGGTTAGGTGTTCAAGAGCATCACTGTCACCCAGCATGATAGGCACTAATAAATTATTTTTAGTACCTAGAAGCCTATCAAGAAAAGTAAGAAAGTACAGATGGAAATGCCAAGTGCAAAAATGGGAAGCTGTGTTTAAAACTCCCAGGATATTATAGACACAGTTATTGAATTACCATTGTAGATCTGCTGAAGCCTCAGGAAGCAGCAGACGATGGAGGTTTCTGCTATAAATATAAGTTTCATATAGCTATCCCTTAGTTTTTAAAGTATAAATTAAGTGGATGCAAGCCAAATTTTCATAAATAATGCCAAAAAATGTTTATGTATGAGAAGCTTAAACTATGTGACTCTAGCTGAAATAAATGTTTCAGTGAACATGATTTTAAACATGATTTATTCAAATGTTATGTTAAGTAAGCATTCAATATGCTTTTATGTAATGCTGATGCCCAAGTTCCATGTAATTATGATGACATTATAGCATCCTTGATCTTTCATAACCTCGCTAGAAATTCATTTTTCCCAGCATCAAGCTCCACAAATAGCATGGAAGTGACAATGTCACATAGTATAAACAGCTACCAGAACAACACTTTCTCAGGTCCAGTTCTAGGAGGGATAACCAGCCTCGGCTCCCTTCGACATCAGCCAAAGCTGGGAAGCTGAGCATTGCTCAGAACACATGCCAATGATTTAGCAAGTCCACAAGCCCCTTTGTTGGCATTTAAGAACAAGGTAGGAAGGATGAAGTGAGAGTATGTCAAGATGCACACTCTTGTTCGCTCGCATGTTCAGCCACTGAAGGTGATATTCTTGAAGGTGCCTGTTTCTAGTTCTGACCCAGTAGGTTCTGTAACAATATTTTAGTTCATAGAACTTTTTTTCTTTATTTATTTTTTTAATGTGTTCCATTTCCAAATATAAAGAAAAATAGGCACAAAGAAAGCTACCAAAATATAACAGCGGTGCACAAATTTTCCATCATCTTTACAGTGGAGATCTCAGAGTCTCTGCAGATAGTTCAGTGAAGGTCCCAGATTCATGCTCAGCAGAGGCCATAGAAGGTAAACACGTGCTCAGACCAGTCAGGGAATTAACTGCACTAAACAGGATCAGTCAGCCTTGTGCAAATCTGTGGTCTACCCAGATCCTGCAAACTTTGTGCAGTTCTCTTCCATCTCAAAGAGCTTGAGAGCTAGCCAAAGGTATAGCACAGAGCTAGAGAGATGATTAGAAGTTTGAAATGGCATTGGTAGGAAGAAAAAGACTTAGTCTTAAGTCTAGAAGGTAGTTGAGGGTGGAGAGATGTGGTAGATTATATATAAAGTCACAATACAGGCTGGGGGAGCAGTGGCTGGGAAGCTGCTGGGCAGAAAGGGCCCTGGGGGTGCTGGGGGACACCCGGCTGAGCAGGAGCCAGCGTGTGCCCAGGGGGCCAGCCCTGCAGGGGTTCCAAAATCTGTAGGCATGGCACTTGAGGACATGGTTTAGTGGTCATGCTAGCATTGGATAGACAGTTGGACTTGATGATGTTGGAGGTCTTTTCCAACCTCAATGATTCTGTGATCCTGTTACTGCTCACACCATAAAAACCAGGCAGGCACTCAGATGATCAGGCAGTCAGTTTAAAGCAAGCAACACGAAGTCCTTTTTCACACAATGCATAATTAAATTGTGGAGCTCATTGCCAGGGGAAGCTGTGGAGGTCAAAGTTATAAATGGGCTCACGAATCCATTAGACAAATGCATGGAAGGGAGCTCCATCGGTGGCTATTAAAATCAGTGTTGGGAATGCACCCTCTGGCCAGGGAAGTCCATAAACCTCAGGCTGCTTGCTATGGACAGGTTAGACCCGGGGAAGATTTGCTTTCCATCTGTCCTGTTTCTTATGCTCCTCCCCAAGTATGGGCTACAGCCCCTTGTCAGAGGCAGGACAGCAAGCTAGATGCTGTCAGCTTTGACGTGATTCAGTATGGGAATGTTTATAGTCCATGCAATCAGAAATGCAAGTTTCTGATTTACCATGACCCAGCAGTAGGAAACTGCCCATCCTGAACTGTCCTGCTGTTTCCATCACTGTGCTCTCCACCAATAAACCACTGGCTTTGCTTCTCTGCTTTCAGAAGTCCATTCTGTTGCAGATTTCTGATTTCTGTTCTTTCATCTTCTGAAGCACTTGTGTACATGGCAGGCTGAGGAAAAGTTTGCCAGGGTCCCTTCTAACCCTCCTGAGTTATGAGAGGGTCATTGTGCAGGTTTTTTCAGCAAGGAAAATCTCATATATGGTTTGTGCTCATAAAATCCTATAGAAAAAAAGCCTCTTTATGCTTTCACAGACCAGAATATATGTTTGGCAAGTGTACTGATATCACAAAAGACACGAGATTCACCTCTTGATAGGACAATTGTGCACCTTTTATGTATATTGGAGTGCAATTCAGCTTTGGTGGCAGGGGAAATTAAGACTTAGAATGAAGTCTAAGCCACTTCAATATTTTTTTTCCAATTCTTTTGAGGTTGTTTTAATTATTTCTAGAAGGTAAGTTAGTTGTCTGGGTAAAATGCTACTTAATTCATGAAGAATAATTGATGCCACTTCTGCAAGGCTCGTGACTGAAAAAGCCAGAGGGAGTTGGGGTTTCTAGGCAAAGGCAGAAGAGAGCCTTGAGTTCTCACCCTGGCATCCAAGTGGGCATGGTATTACCCACTGACCTGCAGCACAAAATGCAGAGGTCACCTGGATCCAACCTTAGGACAGTTTGGAAGGAAAGGAGATGTCACCAACACGCTCTGTGCTGTTGTCCAACAGCCATGCCAATGAGCACATCTATTTGACAGGGCCCATGAGGTTCTCCCCAGGTACTTATACTGCAAAAAACTAAGATGCCCTTGGCCTCTAGAGAAGTTACATTTTCTGTGGATCCTTCCTTGGGTTTTGTAGGCAACCACGGGAAAAAAAAATACCCAAAATAGTTTTATTTTGTTTCAAAAATAATATTCTGAAAAGAAAATATATCTCTATATATAAAGAGCAGGCATTTCCATTAAATACTGCAGTATTTCAGTTATCTGAAAACAAAAAGCTCATGAGAAGGACTAATTTCCTGATTCATCCTAAACCTCATCAGTGTTTACATTGTTATCCACAAACACATAAAACAGGGTTCCCCATGACACTTAACTTGTAGTGACAAAACTAGCGTCCCTGTTGTGCACTGAAGAATAACTTTAAGCTGGTGAAAACAGCTATGGTCAGATGGTAGAGTCACCTGGCTACGTACACAGTAATACTTTCTCACAGGTTGCTGCTGCTGTGTGAGTATAGATCAAAATAATTATTCCAAGTGATCTTTTCCCTCTTTTGGTTGTTTAGATTGGAAGCCTTTTAAAAATGAAATGCTGTCAGCCCACAGCGTGTCAGGGAACTTGAGCTGAATTGCCCAGCACTAACATTGACATTCCCAGGCTATGTTTCCGAGCTGGTTGTGTGGATGTTAAGAATATTGCCTTTGGGACCTCTAAGTGCATTGTATCATAGCCCGGAGCGGTGCTTCCTTTTCTCCGCAGCTCTTCTTTCACCATCAAAAGTTTTGATAGAAAAGAGAAACGAGCTGATAACAGAGCTCACGCATCTCTGTCTTCTCCCTAATTCCTGTCACGAGTGAGGGTGGGAGAACTGTGAAGTGCAGTTAAATAGTCACGGCAGTCAACGGCAAATTGGAAACGCTCTGCGGATTGGAAAACATGGAAATGTTCTTTGCTTTAAAAATGAATCAGAAGAACGAACACCATTTTTATTGTACAGGTTTTGGAGACGTGAGTATGTACATTGAAACCATCCTGGCTAGGGTGGGACATCCCACCCTCTGTGGCTGCAGCTCTTTATCCTCCTCGAGTGCTTTTAACAGGGCTCAGTTGAACCTGAGCAGCTGAAATTATTTAAATGCCAAAGGAACATCCAGAGACACTGGCAAACTCTCAGCCATCCTTTGACTTTGCTAAAAAAGAAAATGTTGATTTTTTTAAGAGTGAAATGGTTTAGATATTTCTACTCAAAATGATATTTCAAAATTCCCTCTGTCTTTATTTTTAAATACCCTGAAGTTCCTAAGGCAGAAAAAGACTGCTGAAACCTACAGCACCCATTTCCACAGCTCAGCTTATCAAGAATCTTATAAATGGTTTGGAAATACTTTTCTATTGCCAGTAACAGCAACAAAACCCCATCTATTCACACCCCTTCATTTATTCACGTTCATTCAGTGGTTATTCACCCCCTGGAATCTCCAAATTGCCTGGCTTTGTTCATCATGATCTTTCTAAATTGTACTAGGCACGCAAAGTGGCTACAAGGCTCTGATGCAATTTTGCTCTCTCTTTGGTGTTTTTCTCCTCAAGTTCCCAGATGTTGTGCATACAAATGTGACACGGTGTAAAACTGGGGCACCTGAAACCTCCGAGAGGAGAGCAGTTATTCATCTCCATTTAAAAATCCCACTTGAGGAATATGGGGCAAACACTACAGAATTAAGTCATTTATCAATGTCAGGCTGTGACTTCATGTTACAAGGTTTCCCTGGCAGATAGGGGAGAGAATGTCAGGCCCCTAATAGCCAAGACTTTGTGGTAACTTGTAGGAAATCCAAGTGGTGTTTTCCCCTCCTGAAAGTAACTCTACGTTCAGTGGGGCTTTAGACAAAATAAATCAGTTAGAGATCCATTTCACAGTATTTCAGACATCCTGGCATGTGTAGCTCTTATTTATGGATTTATTATATATGATTAAATTCAGATTAACTTCTAACACTGAACTGCAGACTGTTGGAACTGAGTTATGGAGGAGTTGATTTCCCACTGACTGTTGTGTTCCAGGGAATGTAATTTTAGCCCTTGAGCAAATGAGCCCAAAATTCCTCTTCCACCAGATAGTTTCTCATTACTCCCAAACTACCTGCCTACGTATTTTTTTTCCCCTTTCACCTTTCCAAGACCCTTGAAATTTTGGGATGGCCACCTCAGGAAGGCTCTGTTAGAGACCCAGAGCAGACCAGGGTGGCAGCAGGAGGGGCAATGAAGCTGGACTATGAAAATAAGCCGTTGCCTGCTGAGTTTCAGACTCAATTTCCTTCTTGCTTTAAAAAGCAACATCATACGCTTTGCAACTGTGCTTGCTTTTCATTTGATGCATAGAATCCAAGAGCTTTTGGAAAGTCTAGAGCTGCGTTGGTTAAAACAGTAGCAAGTTGAACAAAACACATCCTTTGTCAACCTTTATGCCCTTGTTAATACAATCCCTTCGGGATTAAATGAAACTGCTACAAGTCCCCTGTAACTGATGGTAGACTGGAAGAGGCACCACTGAGGCTGGCAGTTTCTGTGTTTCAATGTAGTGTGTTCTGGTGTCTTTTCCAGTTTCTCTCCTGAAAAAAAAGATTAATCTATCTCATGTAGCATAAATCTTTTTTTTTTTGGTCTTAGTCATACTTCTTTCTAACCTGTTTTCCTTGACACTTATGCATACAATCCACTTACAGCAATAATTAAAAAGCAATCATCCTTAGAAAAAGGGAACATTGTCTGAGTAACAACTCAGTCTTTATTTTTCTGCTAAATTAAGGGGATTCTGTGAAACTATGGGCCAGATTGTGCCTCACACAAACATGCCTACTCTGGAGGTTATGGCAAGCTGCACAGCCCGCTGGGAGCTCAGGAGCTCCATCAGGCACAGCAGACCTGTGCCAGATGCTGTACCTTCTCTGAGCCCTCTCCTAGGGATTTGGCCAGGGTGGAAGATGATGAGGTTTTATTTTCTTCTTCTCTGGAGACTTTCCAGCCCCCCTGGCTCTGTTCCTGTGTGGGCTGCCCTGGGTGCCCCTGCTCTGGCAGGGGGCTTGGACTCGATGCTCTCCAGAGCTCCCTTCCAACCCCTACCATTTGATGATTCTATGACCTCAGATTAAACTGGCCCCAAATCTTCTCTCCTTTTCCCTAAAAAGTCTGAAATGCCAGAGCACAACTTCTCTGCTGCATCCAGCCTCTAAGCAGTTGCTTAGCCCTGAACTGCTGCCTAATACTCCAGTGATTAGAAGGGTGCTTAGGTATGAAAATGCAGGAGCATCATCAGTGGTTACAGAAAAAGGACACTTTCAGCTGGCCTCTCTTTCACACGGAGCCTACAAGACAACTATATCAGGACATCCACATTCTGATTTGCTACATTTCTGAGCAGGGAGGAAGGGAACAGCTTGGAGCACTCTGGCCATTCCTGCACAGGGAGCTGGGATGAGAGAGCACAGGGAGCTGGTGATATCCTAAGTGAAAGAGAATTTGTTGCAAGTTTCTATTTCATCTCTGCAACTCAGAGAGATAGAAGGGGCCAAAAATTTCTGTATGAGTCCAGACTTCAGGAGAGCCAGCACGGAGGATGCTGAATGATGGCTTAGTGTGGTTATAAAAGCCATCCTGCTAATAGATGGACAAATTTACTCTGCTTCTCCTTTGGAAAGAACCCCACCATGCTGTCATACTGGACAGCAGCACCTACCAACTACCATAAATAGATTGGTTAACCTTAATTGTTGAGAACTTTGCTCTTTGAAGATCCTGATGTACCCTCTAGTATGAGAAAATTTCCCTCCTATGGAGTCATAAAATGGTTTGGGTTGGAAGACACATTTAAAGGTCATCTTGTCCAACCCCCCTGCAGTGAGTAGAGACATGTTCAACTAGATCAGGTGGCTCAAATCCCTGTTCAGTCTGGTCTGANCAGCACCCCCAAGTCCTTCTCTGCGGGGCTGCTCCCAGTTCCTTCATTCCTCATCCTGGATTGATACAAGGGGTTGCCCCAGCCCAGGTGCAGGACCTTGAACTTGGCCCCCTTGAACCTCACAAGTGTGACATGGGCACACCTCTCAAGCTTGTCCAGGTGCCTCTGGATGGCATCCCCTCCCTTAGGGGTGTCACTGATAAAGATGTGGCCACATCACAGGGTGTGCTGAGAATGAATCCATTGGTTCTTGTAAGATGCTTCTCTACTTCCTTATCTAGATGTGCACAATTCTACACCTGAGTTTGCTTTTTTCCCCTCTCTCCTCCTGTTCTACTAGCTCACCATTTACTGCTACTATTAAAGAACATTTAGCTCATGGTAACTGACATTTTCATTAGAAGGGGCTTAAACAGGGAGTAGATAATTCAATTGCCAGCTAAGGAAAAGAATAATAAATAAATAATGCTGAAGCCAGCTTTTTGTTCCTCCCTAAAGGGAGGTTAATCGTTAGACTTTTAGCCACTGGGGAAATAGAAGGAAAGATTGGAAGGAAAATAATAATAACAGCAGCAAAAAAAAAAAAAGAAAGACTGAAATGAAATTACCTCTATTAGCAAAACTAGCAATACCATGGAGTGTCTACATGCAGCAGAGAGAAGGGCAGGGAAGGCATTTATTATTTATGTAGGCATCTGAAGACCTAAGAACCATGTAGCAGCTGCCACATCTGGGGGTTTTGGTTTGTCTTTTAAAGACAGGAAATCTTCAGGCCCTGTCCATATAACATGGGGCACTGCTCAGGTTTCCATGCTGCCACCTGAGTGACCGTGGAAGTGGCTTTCCAAATACACTCGACTGTCTCCGTGAGCCCCAATGAAAACACAAAGCAAAACTCTCAATGTCATCCCCTTTCCACAGTAAATTCTTGCCTTTAAAACCTAAACCTGAGTGGGTTAAATAAGCCATAGGTTATAGGTTAAAGGTGAAATAAGCTGCCAGGTATTCTGTTGAGTTGAGGCATCATTCTTATTATAACCTTGCCTGAGTTGCTGGCTCACAGCTTTACATTACAACAGGTCCTGAGTGGTGGTGGATGCTACATTCTCCCTCTAGTCAGATTTTTCCCTGGTCTCACTATGACCTTTTCAAAATACATTCTGGGATATGAAAGATGACAGTGATCTCTCCTTCCCACTTAATCTCTTTTCCTGAGATCAAGAAACAGACATCAGTGTTTCAAAGGGGTGGTTATTCCAGGAGAACAAGAGGTTTATGTTTACCTCCAAGTATTGCCAGGTTACAATCATTCTGATGCATTCCAGCACTGAATTCTTTACATTTAGCACAGTCCCTGCTGAAATTCTGCTTGCTGTGGTTATCTCCATCTCCTACCTCTCAACAGTTGCATTATTTCACCGGCCATGGCTTTTGTGGCAGATCACAGCAGGAAACTTTTCCAGTGGTTAAAGAAAAAGGACATTTTCAAGTGGGCTCTCTCACATTCTGATTACTTCACTAGGTTTCCTAATACCTAGGTGCCTGTGAAGATGCAGCCCTAGCCAACAGGAAACACTAAGCAAAAGATAAAAGAAATTTAAGCCATCAGATTCTGTCAGACAGCAACGCAAAGGGCGAGGTACTTCTGGCAAACTTTTAGCAAGTGACAAAGCTGCCGTGTTCTCAACGAGCCAAAGATTTCTTCACTGAAATCTCTTCTGCAGTCATCCTTTTCATATTCAAACTATATTTGGGGATGGCAGATGTTTAATTCATAAGTGACTAGAGGTAGCAGCCACCTCTGACAACAATCCTGTGCCTACTGTCGTACCCTGCTCAGAGCTGGTGGCACCCTTCATAAAGTGAGGAGCAAAAACCTGAAGGGCAGAGTGCTGCAAAGATTTTGCCACAGAGTTAATGGCCACAACAACTTTGAGTATGGGTTCAGTTGCAATGAATTCACACGCTTAGAGTGAATCCCGTGTGCAGTTGGTAAGAACAGGACCTGTAAAAAGACATTTATGGACATAACTGGCTCCAAAATAGTTGCTCGTGAAGGTTCTGGATGTAAGCAGCAGGAGGAAATGCTTTAAGATACAATTGTACAATATACTTTGAGATCATAGTTTGCTTTGTTTCATTCTCATTATCTCAAGTAGATCTCAGCTATCACAGAGAAGAATATCAAGTAAATGTCTAGAGATGTGTGAGGTTAGATTACAATGAAGCATTGAAAAGCTGTAAGTATTATGCAGCAGAAGATTCCCTTTTGTGTCAACACCACTTCAAATATCACGATTCTAATTTGATGCATTCTAATTTTAACTCTAGCATCACCAAACGGGGTGGAGATCAGACCAACAAATCCGTGCAAGCTCTGTCTTGGCAGAGATTAGATCTCCACCCATGTAGAAAAGTGAGCAGGACTCGAGCTAGACTCAAATGAGCCTCGTCACTGGCACGTCGTAGGCACGAATCCAAACCAGAGAATGGCAGGGGAGATCCCTGAACCATGTGATTGTAAAGGGAAATTTGGCAGCCTTGTTTTGTGGCTCGCACGTGCTTTTAGCAATGGTCTAATAAGCAGTGAAATCAGCAGGATAAACATGCTCAGGCTACTCTAGTAAAGTTGGAAGTGTTAGCATACTACTGTGTACAGCAGACTTCACTGTTCTCATTTTCAACAGCAAAACTATATTTGTTAAAAGCAAAGCCCTTTGGATTTTATCTGTGCACACAGAGAGACACTTGTCACAAATTAAACAGGGTCGCCTACCCTGCAACTAATCTAAGGACACAGAAAAATGCACTATGAGAATGGGGATATGCTGGTGTGATCAGAACATATTTATATAGATAAACAAATATAAACCAGGCAGATTTGTTCTTCTGATTTTCAGACAGAAATAATTGCATATGAAGAATTCCTACACGTGCACACTCAAAATGCTATCTCTGAGTAAAGCACAAGTTACAGACCCGATCGTGAGCCCGTGCAGAAGACAATTACCTTAGAAGAACATTATGATGGCTGCCAACATCAAAACCTAAACAGATGATGAAATCCTGGTTGTGCTTTCCTGTAAATCAGTATTAAGATTTTTCTTCAAATGTCTCTGCTTCCCCTTTTTCCCCCCCAAAGGGCCCTGCATCATTCATTACACACGATAAGTAGGCACTGATTACACAGTACCTACTCAATAAGCAGCTACTTAGACAAGGAATCTTCACCAGCCAGTTAGCAGCACCTTATTTACTGCACACCCAAAGCCTGCAATAAATAATTATTCATCTTTTCATGGTCATTTCTTGGCCACTCATCACTGTAGTATTTGCATGCCTCAAGAGCACAGATGAATTTATCGCTGCCGAAAGATAGGGGACCATTATTATTCCTGTTTTACAGCTGAAGAGATAGGGACTTGCCTGGAGCTACGTAGGGAATTAGTGGCAGAGCAGCGATTAAAAAGCATGGCTTGCAACCCTGTGCACATTGCTGGAGGCTGCACTGCCTTGCAGTCAGAGGTGCTGAGGAACCACAGCTCTCCATGACTTTCTCTACAACTGCAAGTGCTCTTTTAGAGCCTTGGGCAGCCCAAGCTGGTCACCCATGAAACAAGACCCACAGTTAACAGTCAGATGCCAGTATATTGGGTTTATCACATTAAGCAGTTAATGCTTGAGCCTGGTGTCTACAAAACGGGTCCTGAGCCTGGTTCACCCCGACTTGGGTGAATGCCTCAGCTCCTGGGGTGCTGGTGGTTGCAGGGTGGGTAATTTTCTTTACCATGGTGTAGATGCTGGAGCTCAGGAAGCTGCAATAAAAGCTCCATAATCTGTTTTCAACACACTGGCACTTTATAGTGAAAAGAGTGGAAAACTGACAGGTTTAAGGTTTCTTCTCTTGGCTTATCCACCTCAAACTCATTCCCTCCTGCTTCTGTCCACAGCAAAAGCAGCTGATTAACATTTGATGGCTCTTGTGTTGTTCTTTTTACTGAACTGCGAAAACACCAGAAGATCAAACTGCAACCATTCCAGCAGTCATATTTTATTTAATTCACTTTTTTTGCCCTTTGAAGCTGTTCTTTTGATCCTCTTTGTGCACCTGAGATGCTGTGTTCACTGACCAGTCCCATTCCATGGCTGTTAAAATGCACATGGGTGCTCGCTGCATCCACAAGTGATTTGTTGACAGGCAGCTAAAGGTTCTTGTACACGATTAACCAGCAGCCTGGGATCCATTCCAGTATACACCCCTACATCTGAAACTAATCCACTAGAATCATAGGATCATTAAGGTTGGAAAAGACCTCTGACCATCCAGTCCAACCGTCTATCTAACATTATCATGACCATTAAACCATGTCCTGAAGGGCCACATCCAGATGGTTTTTTTGAACCCCTCCAGGGTTGGTGACTCCAACCCCTCCCTGGGCAGCCTGGTCCAAGACCTCACCACCCTTTCAATAGAGAAATTGTTCCTCACATCCATTCTAAACCTCCCCTGGTGCAACTTCAGCCCATTTCCTCTCATCCTATCAATGGGAGAAAGACCAACCCCCACCTCACTCCAACCTCCTGTCAGGGAGCTGCAGAGAGCAAGAAGCTTTCCCCTCATCCTCCTCTTCTCCAGACTAAACAATCTCAGTTTTCAGTTGCTGAAGCTGAAAGACGTGGTGATAAATCCAGTTTACCTCACACAAATGCTCCTGCTTCTCCAAAGCGTACGGCCAATGAATTGTTGTGGACTTTAGAGAAGGACCAGCCTCAGTGAACGTGCAGCCTGTGGACCTGGAGAGTGTGCCACACCATCCCTCCAGCTCATACGTCTGTTTGAGTCCTTCCAAAACTACAGCACAAGTAGTCAAGGAAAACACTCTGCACCCAGGACTGAGCTTGAATCTGCTACATCCCAAATACAGAGCTTGGAAGTAGGATGCTCCCATCCCTCCAGGCAAAGCTGCCCTTGGCAAGGGCTGCCACACAGGGCTTCATCTCCCCTGACAGCCGACCCACTGGACACTCAATCACTTCTGCAGAAGTGGAACAACTTATGAGAGAACAAGGAAAAATCCATACAAAGTACCCTAGGGCCAAAGAGAGAAAGGCTGCTCACCGCAGAGTCACCCTGGGCTTCTGCCAGGCAAAGGGAAAGATCTGACACACGGGTGGGATGATTCCTCACAGTTGTTCTTACTCTTTCTATACCCTCCACTTCCAGCTGTATCACTTCCAGCAGCCATACCCTCCTCTTCCACCTGGCTGACTATTTTTTTTACAATTA
The DNA here is from genome assembly GCA_013399075.1 of Chloroceryle aenea. Classification (NCBI taxonomy): domain Eukaryota; kingdom Metazoa; phylum Chordata; class Aves; order Coraciiformes; family Cerylidae; genus Chloroceryle; species Chloroceryle aenea. Next base: position 117,597 of record VWZY01001528.1, on the reverse strand, counting down.
TTAAATCCAAAATGCTTGGTGTCTCTCCTGTCTTACTCTGCTTGCTTGTTTGGGGTTTTTTTACCCCCTGACTAATACAAATTGGCAAATTTTAGCCTGCTCTGCAGTTGCTTTGTCAGCGAGCCACCTGCATTATTCATAGAAGAAATTATTTATTAAAAGGGGGGGAAAAAATAATATATATTTATGCTCCTACAAAATATTTGTGCCAAATCTCATTGTTCAGATCCAAACGAACTCTCATTGACTGAATCATAATCACTGGGTCACACTCAAGGCATAACCTCTGCTGCCCTTCCCTTAGCTCGTTTCTACTACATGAAAATCTGGCTTGTTGACTGATAGACATAATCTGTATTATTATTTTTATCTTTCTGGGTTCTACTGCGCTGGAACTGAGGAAATATTTTCACTCAGAGCTGTAGGACTGGCATCACCTGCAGGGCTGTGGTATGCTATAATGTTTGCTATAATTCAGTCGTTCATATTTAACAGCTTGTAGTGTCATATACGGATCATTGTGAAGTCTCCATCAATATCTTTTCCAAAACAAGGTATTTCTTGTTTGGTTTTTTAGCAGCTCAATCCAATTTCTGTAAATGTTTGATTTAACAAATTAAAAACTCTTTCATTTTTCCCCTTTAAATTTCATTAATTATAGCACACGTATCTATATAACACAAGTCACATTTAATGGGACTTGGAACTGCTGAGAACACTTATTCCCACCTAACCCTTGCCAATAAATTCAGCCTGAAAATACTGCAAATCCTAAAAGAAATAAATCCTAAAAAGCCTACAGTTTTCCAAAAGGTTTGGGGTTTTGTTGTGGTTTGGGGTTTTTTTGCTTGTTTGGTTGTTTTTTTTTATAGCAGCAGCTAATTATTATAATGAATCATTACAGGGTGATTTGAAAGCATTTGTAAACATTTACAAGAGTGGAAACTACTATTTGTTAGCATCCTTGAGAGTTACCTGTGTTGGCTGGAAACAGAAAGATGAGTTTTGTCAACACACCCAGCTCACACGTAAACAACACAGCGCAGTGTGGAAACTCTAGCAGCCAAAACAGAGCTGAGTCCATCACAACAACTTAAAACATGCTAATCCAATCTTATCGAGGCATTTCCATAACCAAAACCCAGCTGGCAGGTAGGCTGGATATGTACATGGGTGTATCAATAGGTGTATTCATAGCTTATCAGCTAAGCTTGAGAGAGAGAGTGATATAGATACATATGGATGTGCAATACAGTTCAGAGAGGTACTGTCAAATAGAGTTTGGTACCTCTGGTCTGTATTTAATTGATTGCTAAGCTGTCCTTAACAGCACTATGTATATTAGGATACTGTAGTCCTGTTACAGACTGTGAGGATGCTCGTCCTCCCTCCACCCATGATGAATATTTGAATATATACTCAATGAAGAATTTATCAACATTGATCCTTCCAGGCTACTTCAATGAACTTCTGTGTTGTTCCTTCTAAGACTGGATCTCCCCTTCCTGTTATGAAAGAATTACATGTACAGTAGGATGTGCATAGACCTTTGAATATTGATGCCAAACTTATAAGCTCTGCTTTAAACCTGATTAATCTCCCTCTAGCTCCCTCTGAAAATACCAACCAGTACATTTAGCCATTTTGAAGACATGAACTAAAGGGTTTTTTATATACAATTGGATGATAAAGTTCCAGTTTGGAGTTTTTCTGCATGGATGCTCACTTATGTGCAATAAACCCCCTAAGTTTACACAGAAAACTGTTACATTTTAGATGTAAGCTTGTATAACCTGTGTTTAACATCATAATCTACTTGGAAACATTGGCTACAAGTATCTTGTGTGTTTAAAGAGGCTGGGACTAGATGATCCTTCAGGTCCCTTCCAGCTCAAGCCATTATATGAGTCTGGGATTCTATGACTCTATGATTCCATGATTCTATGACTCTATGATTCTGTGGCTCTATGATTCTGTGGCTCTATGATTCTGTGATTCTACAGTTCTGTGATTTTCTGACTCTGTGATTCTCTGCTTCTGTGATTCAGTGACTGATTCTATGATTCTGATTCTGTGGTTCTGTGATTCTATGACTATGATTCTATGATTATTTCCTTCTAAGCAAAAGAAGTTTCTATGCATCCAAGTTTATTTCTATGGTATTATTAGCATTTCACGTTTAAAAGTTGCATTCTGGAGAACGGGAAGATCCACAGGTGATCTCCTGAGAAGGTCAGGATACAGTGACTGCCACTGCTGAGTCAGCACACAGACTCAGAAGACCAAATGTGCTTCTGTTTGCTAACTTCAGCTTTTGAATACACCTGCTTCTCACTAGGCCTGCTAAGAAGCTTAAGCACATCTATTTGCACTGTCATTCCCATACTGTTAGCACAGTGCCTGTGGCTGCAAAGCAGGGAACCTGTCACTGGTCCAGCTCAGAGGTGGGCAAAATGTGAACTTCACATCTATATCCAGTAGCTCCATGCAGGTACATCGAATCCATTTGTAATTCAGCCTGGGATGTCAAATCTAAGAGATCTTCAGGCTGTTAGCTTTGGCTGGGAGACACCCTTAGTTCAAATCTCCTACTGGCAGAGCCAATCTCAGTAGTCTACAGTCTTACCTCTGCTGAAAACAGTGCCAACGAGAGAAGAAAACAGGGGTGGACTCATGGTGAGGTAACAGCAGGTACTCCTTTATGGGATGCAACACTCACAGGGGAGGTTTCTTGTGCAGGTTTCTTTCTTTTTTCATGGAAACCCAGAAAAAAACAGCCTCTATTCTTACAAAGCAAGAGGAAAACAAACCAGAAAGTCACCGTTTATGTCGCTAAGAAACTCTGGATTTCCTGCATAGTGCAGGATGGACTGGTGCTAGACAGCCCCTTCCATCCTCCAAATCTAAGCCCATGAGCTAGCTTCACTTTTATGGTTCATGCCTCAAGAGCAGAGGAGGAACAGGGAGAAGAGCTCACATCTAAAACTGGCAAGAAGGTGAATAAAACCTTGGTTCTTCCATGGGAAAAACCATCTGTGAGCAGGCTTGACTCCATGCTCTGACTTTGTGTTACTGTCCACGGGTATAAAGGAAATTCTCTCTTTTCCAGGACAGAGGAGAAAAGGATTAGCTCACTGACAAGCTGAAGCCATGTGAGCAAGCTATCAAAACTCATCTGTGCACAACATTTCCCTGCAAAGGCATAGCTGGGCCTGAACCCCATCATTGGCTCTGGTCCCGTGCTCCTCACCGACCAGCTCCGGGCTCTCAACAGTTGCCACCATCTCAGCCACACAGGGAGAATTCAAACTGTGCAAATCTGACCCAGTGGGTTACCCTGTAAGGGGGAAAGGGTCTACAGGGGACAAGGGCACTGTAAATAGTCAGACAACGAGGTGGGTTGAGGGAAAAAGATGGAGCTCCTTTATGTGTCTCTACACAGAAAGACAGGGGCATTGTTGTAAGCAACGTCTGGTGTTTGCTTTAATGCTCTAATCCAAGGATTTGAAACCTTACAAGAGGCTGAAAAATGTTGGCAATGATCTCCACTCCTTCGGGGAGGTATCTAGATAACATTTCCCTGGTCTAATAGAGCAAACTGTCTAATACAGATCCAAACCCATTTAAATTTCCTGCCAGCCACTTCTGAGAAATAGGGTCTCACCTGAGGAGCTCTGTGAGGTGCCTAGAGTGTTTTTTTCAGGAACACTGAAGCTTAGGGCGTGCAACAAATCCATGACAGCAGCGGCCAGACCAACCCTCAACATTCTCCCAGCTGTTAGTCTAACACGTGGCTGCCCAGAAGGGATGGGATGAACCATCACAGAGAAAACGCAGCCTTTTGTTCGCTTCTAAACTGAGTATGTGCAGGAGGCAAGCTGCTCAGGATTAGCTTGAGATGAAGTTTTTAGACCTTTGAACCCAGGGGTCTGTGAATTGCAACAAATAACAGGCAAAAATACCAGTGTCACTTGCTAAAGATATGGCTTTTCACAACCAGGGGGAATATGCTGGGACAGGGAGGGTGCTCACCTGCCTCTCCCCCCCCCAGTGACACCACCGAGCTATTCTGTGTCACACAGCAAGCAATGAGCTCTTCCCTCTGAGCAATCCTTCCCAATGGTACCCTGCTCCCAGCTCAGTTAAGCAGCTCTCTATTGCCACCAGGATGCACAAACCAAACCACCAAAGCACCAGGGCTGAAATGCAGCTCTGTCTGCAGCGTAGCCTGGCAGACAAGTGAGATGCAGGTCATGTTCTGTGGGTGGCCACAGCATTGTAGCATGGGCGTGCCTGAAGGAAAGTAAAGGCTTTTAATGTCCCTCCTTATGATTCAGAAACACACCAAAGTCTGCCAGACTCTAATTCCTCTCACATCAGCAAGGTTGTTTGTATCGTCTCACTAGCAGATAGTTGTGAAATAGTTAGGGGGAAGTAACAGAAAGTTTCACAGGGTGACACTGGTTTTTCATAGCTTCCAGGATGGCTGAGGCTGGAGGGTACAGCTGGAGATCAGCCAGTCCCACCTCCTCCTCGAGCAGGGGCTGCTAACGGCGGGTCTCCCAGAATCATTCCCCTTCGGATTTTGAGTATCTCCAGAGATGGAAACCTCACAGCCTCTCTGGGCAACCTGTGTCTAAGTTTGACCATCCAGACATGTTTTCTTCTGTTCAGATGGAACGTCGTGCTTTTGAATTTACGCCCACTGTCCCTTTTTCTGACGGTAGAACTGAGCAGGGCCTGTCTTCCTCTTCTTCATTCCCCTGCCTGAGCTTTCTCCAGGCTCTATCAGCTTCTCCTCACAGCAGCTATGTTCCAGTGCCTTCATAATCTTGGCCCTTTGCTGGACTATGTCTGTCTCATACTGAGGAGCCCAAAAGCTGGACTGCAGCTCTGTCTCACCAGGGATGAGTAGAAGCCTTTTGAATGCCATCCCTAGAAATGCTGAGGGAAAAGGGAGTGGAAATGACTTTCACCCTTTGTTGAGGCCCAGTGTTGAAACTGGACAAGCTGGCATTAGCTGGTTAGGGATTCGTGCAATGACTGATGAATTCAGACTGCTCTCTACTGGAAAGAGATTTGCACCATCATAATCATTGTCCCAAGTGCTGCCTTTCATGGAGTCTTAGCTAGGAGGCCAAAGAGAAGATTTCAAGAAAGCAGACAGTCCCCCCCACCTAGATGTTGGAGGTGAAATGTTTTGGCAGAAGAGAGTGCCTCTAAAAACCCCACAGACTGGGTCAATACCCACAGCTCAACACACCTCCCTGCAACGTCATCAGCTTTCTGTAGTGCAAAGATGGAATGGTTTGGGTGATGACAGAGATGCCTTTGGCTGCTGGAGAAACAGAATATTTCCCTACAGAGAGTGTCATAGAATCCTAGGATGGCTTGAGTTGGAAGGGACCTTGAAGCTCCCCCAGTTCCACCCCCTGCCATGGCAGGGACACCTCCCACTGCACCAGGCTGCTCAGAGCCCCATCCAGCCTGCCCTGGAACACTCCCAGGGTGAGGTGTCCTCAGCTGCTCTGGGCACCCTGTCCCAGGGTCTCACCACCCTCAGAGTGTCACAGTGTTAGGACTTGGTGCACATTTCCTGGTGAGCTCCCCGGTGTGTAAGTACTCAGGAGCGCCAAGAATCACAGCACACTTCACTTGTACTATTGTTTCAGTCTCTTGTAGAGGATGGTCTGGCTCAAATGTATCTCTCTCTGTAAATCAGCAACATTACTTAATGATGTGGTGAGAAGTGTCAGAGAGGGAGCATGCAAAACTTCTCCCAAACACAAGCCAGCTTCTGATAGGCTGCGGCAGCTTTTGCTGAACACCAGTGAAGCAACCAAGCAACCAACCAGCCCATTTCCTTGGCTACCATAAACCCCAGCTGCTTCCCATCCTGAATTCAACACACCCTTTCAACCCAAACCCAGAGGCTAGGAATACAAACAGGCTACATGTGACATCCCAAGGGCGAGCCTGAGCAAACGCACAGCGCAGGACTCGTACAATACTGGTGCTCTCTAGTGCTCGCAGTAACTCTGCTGTCACAGGTCAAAGCCACCATCCTGCTGGGATCCAGCTGGAAAACCTCTGCCATAAACGCCGGGCAAGCTCCCAAGAAAGCCCCTTTGCCCACGGGTTCATACCTTGAACTA
>VWZY01001528.1:49812-88473 GCA_013399075.1 Chloroceryle aenea | reverse complement strand
CTGGCTCCTGCTCAGCCGGGTGTCCCCCAGCACCCCCAGGTCCTGTTTAGTGAATAGGAGAAGTCTGGGTTTAAATGCGAGTGGCTGAAAGGAAGCTGTGGTGAGATGTTTTTCAGCTCTAGATAGTTTGTCTGAACTGTGGAAAATAACCAAAGTTTTCAGCTCAGTATGTAGGAGTTGCCAGGTTATTATCCCTCCCATGTGCCCTCCCATGTCTGTACATCCCTGTCTAGGTGTGAGAGAGCCCAAGTGGGCTGGTACTGCCCATCCTGTCCACCATGCCCCTGATTACTTTCTAAACCCAGGTAATTTTGGGGTGGAAAAAATCCAGCAGGCAGTTTTGTGCCTGCTCATACAGATAGAATGGTTATGTGAACTGGGAGGAAGGGGTGGGATGGCTGTGCTGACGGGTAGCCCTCATCCAAGGCTGAACGTGTGCCATACTGACAGGCAGAAGTGGAGAAACAAAACCGCCTTTGGCCAGTCAAATCCTGCTCTGATCAAATCTAGCAGTCAGAATTGGAGTCTGGGTGCACCGTGCCCTTTCCATCACAGTCCTCAGCCTCCATCACTTAGGGAACTTTCAGTGCTCCTTTTTTTCTCTTCTACTTGGCTTTTCTTCCACTGAATGCAAAGGTTGGATGACTCCTTGTGTGGTCAAAACGTCACAGCATGTAGAGACTGGGAGCAGTGTGTGGCATGGCATGGTGGAGCGTGGGCTGGTTGAGGTGTTGGTTCCCATTTTACCTACATCCACAACTGCATCAGCTTCTCATCATTGTTAGTACTAGTTAGATTTTGGGGGTTTCATTCAGGAATTAACAGAAGCTACCGCAGAGGAGAGATTTGAAAGCCTTCTTCCTGGGGTGTTAAGGAGAGTTCATCATGGATAAGGGAGCAGCAAGGAGAGAAAGCTTGGAGAGGTTTTTATGTGAGACTAACAAGTAGAGTATGATACTGTGCTATAGCTGCATAGCCACCTTGGTCAAAAGTTTCTTTGGGAGAGTAAGGTTTGTAGGAAGAAAACATGAAGAAGGATGTATCTGCCTAAAACCCTGGGGTTCCTACTGCACCACTTAGTCTGATAAAAAACAGAGCTTCTTCCAGCAAATTTTACCTTGCTTATGGACTTCATTAGACACTTCTCATGGCAAGGATGGATAAACATAAAACTCAGTGCTCCATCCATTGGTTTTATGCAGGTTAAAGCCATACTGTACAATGAAAGGTATTACCTTTATTATAAACTTCTACCTGATGCTGGAAATGTGGTTTTTTTTTTCCATAACCCCCCAAATCCCTGTCAGAGATTGGATAATTGAAGTGGTAATATCATTGCCTTTCTCCCTTTGTCTTGTGTCTGGAGTCTGAGCATCACTCCTGACTAAGAGTGTGCTCTGGGTATGCCAAGGAACTCCACATGCAGGGAGGTCATTCCTATGGTAGCACAGCTTTTGAGACTGAATCTTGTCCACATCAGATCATCTCAGGATAATCTAGTCTTCAGCACAGTTAATCTAGGTAATTAAAGTCTTGTTTTCTCACTTCAACATAAGCTACGCTAAGTATTTGGTTCACTTAAAGTGAGTTTTGCCTTCAAGTACACAATGAATCTGCATTATCTGCTCACAGAAACACCAGTAACTGAAGCTTTTAGTCTGCCATAGCCCCTCCCTGTGCCATTTGCAAAGTGCATTTTGATGTCACATAAAAAACTCCCACATCTTAGCATCACAGGAGAGCTGGCTACCTCACTCCAGCTCCTAGCTTTAATTTCTGGTCTGTGTTCACTTTGCGTGGTGGGTCCCAAGGAGATGAGTGTGCAGCCGGCGCTATAAATAAGCAGTGACCTGCCTCCATCATTCCTCTCCTCCTGAGCCAGGCTGCAGACATTCACCCAGCCAGGGATGGGTTTCTGGTGAGGCTTAGAACCATCGGTACGGTGACTAAAGGTGTACCCACATCGTTACACTTCTGTGCTGTGTTGGGGAACCCACTATCACCACCATCCGTAGGGTTTGTTAGGACTGTGTGGGAAGCTCTTCAGAGCTATGGCAAGAACACAGGGAGACATCAGTTCCCTGGACTACACATTGACTGTGCTGGGACCTGTCTTGCCTTAAAACAGTTGAAGAGCAATCAGTTTGGTTACAGAAGTGTTCCNCCAGAGCAGGAGCAAAACTAGGGCAGATCACTCAGAAATGCATCCAGAGATGTTCATTTACTTAGGGAACACGGGGAGACATCAGTTCCCTGGACTACACATTGACTGTGCTGGGACCTGTCTTGCCTTAAAACAGTTGAAGAGCAATCAGTTTGGTTACAGAAGTGTTCCCAAGACACCCCAGTTGGAGGNTTCTGTGCTGTGTTGGGGCACCCACTATCACCACCATCCGTAGGGTTTGTTAGGACTGTGTGGGAAGCTCTTCAGAGCTATGGGAAGTCTTTCCATTTGCATATATGCTCATATATGCAAATAAGTCTTTACATATATGCTCATATGAGCACATTGCAGAATCACAGCATGTTAGGGGTTGGAAGGGACCTCTGAAGATCATCGAGTCCAACCCCCCTGCCAGAGCAGGAGCAAAACTAGGGCAGATCACTCAGAAATGCATCCAGAGATGTTCATTTACTTAGGGAACACGGGGAGACATCAGTTCCCTGGACTACACATTGACTGTGCTGGGGCCTGTCTTGCCTTAAAACAGTTGCAGAGAAATATGTTTGGTTACAGGAGTGTTCCCAAGACACCCCAGTGAGGTGTGTCCTGAGTCAAGGCTAAATGAATAATTTCACAAACCTAACGATGTGTTCACGGTCTGGAAAAATATCCAGCCCAAACTAGCAACTCTCCATCATTCTGTTACCCACACAGGAGTGGATACTGGAAGAGCCACAAGGGCTCTGCCAAGGTCCTCCCAGAGAAGATACCAAGGGAAGCCCCTCCTGGAGTTAACTTCGGAGAAGGGTCTGACCCAGCCCTGATGTTTCCCTTTGCAGGGAGCCAGTCAGCCCTTTCGGGTGGGGAACAGCTTGAGGGAGACTTAACTCTTTCTTGTCACGCTGGGGAGGTGTTGAGATAGATTTGAGATGAGTTTCAAGCAAACATTTTGCCTTTTTTGTCTGTTGGCTCCCTGGGCAGGTGGCTGCCCTCACGTCCTGCCTGGCAGCTGCAGAGAATACTCTGGAAAGTGTTTTCTGCCCGTGCAGAGTAGCCAAGAGAGGATAGCTTTGTCCAGCTCTTTCCCCACAAGCAGGAGCAGATGCTCCTGGTGTTCAGGGAAACCATGGGAACAGCAGGGAGGTCCCTGCAGCCCCCTAAACCATTGTCTTGCAGGACTGGGTGCCTTGTGCCTCTGGGACTTCTGCTGGGCAGCTTCCACCTCTCCTTGAAGCAGGCTTCTTGTGGATCTCTGGCTCCTAAACAGCTGCATTTATTTCCTTGCCACATCCTTGACTTTAACACCTCCTTCTTCTCCTTCTCATTAAAAAGCAACAGTCTTTTGAAAGCTTTATCATACTTAATTCTCCAGGGAACTGGTTGCAAGTGTCTTTTCTGGAGAAAACTTGCTGGTTGAATTGTTCTCTCCCTCGATGGGCATTTACTTATTTTGTTGAAAGGGAACATCAGTAATCACTTTATATTCTTAAAGCCCAGGCAATACATAATGAAGCTTTGATGAAACTTCCGTGTCCAATTATGGATGATAAATGAAATAATTTGTAGACCTAACTTATTTTTACTCAGAGGCTGTAGTATTTTGTTGCTTGATTATCATCCAGATAGCAGTGTAAGTATTTGGAGCACTGTAAAAGTGGCATTTTTGCCATTAATAATAAAGCAGAAGCTGTAACCAGAGCTTGTCACCTATTGGGGGTGAATACCAGCCCCCCTGAAATTGGGGAGAATTTTACCATTGACTTCAATAAAATCAGCATTTCCTCTTCCCATTGAAAAGGACCTTGAACAGTAGAAAATCCAGTCTCTTTGAAGCAGGACTTTTGAGTGACTGGAGTGACTTTGTTTTTCAGCTCCTCACTCAGTAATGAAAACCAGCTCCTGTTGTGCACAGGGCTCTCTGCAGAATTTGGGGCTGGTGACGTTTCGCTGGAAATGTAGAGCACACAGATTTAACAAACAGAGAAGTTTTTTGTTGTGTTGCCCATGACAAAACGCTTCAACTACGTAGTGGTTTTGGGTTTGGGTTTGGTTTTTGTGTTTTTTTTTTTTAAGAATAGCATAACAAATAGGTACAGCTTGTGTATTTGTTCAGGATAGCCAGTCTAGGAGCAGCCCTTGGATGGAGGCATGGGAAAAGGAAGGAAGCATGCAGCTATCACTGATAATGAGCAAAAGGAACTTACTTCTTCAGCCAGAGAATTCACATTAATGGAAGTAAAGGCTGTACCCAAGNCACTGGTGCTGTGGAGCAGGCACTGGGAGAGTCCCAGGCTGGGCCCAGCAGCAGATGGGAGCTGTGCTCAGGAGCTGGATTCTGGGGCTGGGGTCAGCAACTCCCAGAGCAGGAGCGAAGGCAGAAGGGGCAGAGACCCCCTCGGGTGCCGGCCAGGGAAGAAGTGAGGAAGGAGCTGGACTCCTTGGCCCTCCTGCCCCCTCATCTTCCTCCCGCCCAGGGGCTGGGATCCCTGGCCGCTCAGTTTGGGGTCCCCCTCCCTGCAGGGGCACAGCAGTAGCTCTAACACCACCAAGGTCTTTGCAGCTTTGGGGACAGGTAGTGGCAGCCAGGTGCCCTCCAGCCTTCTGTGCTACCCTTTCATTTAAGGCAGGCAAAAATAATTTCTGAAGGTACTTAATTAAGTCACAGTCTGTCTGCACCTCATCTTCACTTCTTTTCCATATTTACCAGTTGAGGAACTTCTACAGCCTTTCTCATTACACACCAAGATTATTTCAGATGCATCAGAAGGTCTGGTTCATAATTCTGCATTGAATCTTCCTTCACTCTCTGACTCCTCAGCCACTGTCTTGGTAAGATGGGTAACAGGAATCCCCTCCTTCAACGCTGGCAGATGACCAGTGTGTGTATTAAAATGTTGTCAAGCTGCAGCCTTTGAAAAAAACAAACCCCATACTTGAACTTCTGGAAGGCAAAGAGACAGGAGATGGACTGCAGTAAATCATGCCAGCTTTCTTATGGCACTTGGAGCAAGGAGTCACTCAGAGCAAGGATTCTGAATTTATCAAGAAAATGGAATTTTCAGTCCTTAGAGAGTGGGTGCACTGGAGGGATGGCAGCCTTGCTGTCAAGTACTCATTAGAGTGATTTTTATGAAAAGGATACAAGTTCTGGGCAGGATGCTACTGGAACCAGCTTGTTAAATCCATCCACGTAGCACTCGCAGTGGCTGTGGCTTTGCTGCCTTTGGTGCCCAAAGGCAGGCTCCACTGCAGACAACTCTGTATTTTAGTGATTGTAAAATTATTCTTTCACAAAAATGAAGTCCAAGAACAGTTTTGCCCAAGGACAGGCATCTGAGGCCTCAGTAATTTCTTCTCTGTATTTTAGACTCCCTATCTGTTCTTACCAAATGATACAGAATCTCTCTTCTGAACTAGATAATTTTTTTCTTTAGATAGTTTATTATCTTTACATTTGCTATTCCTGTTTGCAGTTTACCTTTTTCCCTCCCTGCTTCCCACCTCATCCTCACGATACGATCTTTAGCCAACATCCTATTCCATTTCTCTGCACTTACTTTGCCATCCCCAGCTCTTGGTAAAGCTCCAGCATTTCCGTGCCTTGGCTGAGTGGAGCCATTTCCCCCAGTTTAATTGTCCATGTAGCTGGAGTGCCCTGTCAAGACATCATTGAATTGGACCAGCTGAACACTGTGCCATCTGGACACAGGCAGACTGTTACTCTTTACGATCCCTTTGGACAGAGCTTCTTGCAGCAAGAATACCCACTTTGGTGTGCTGATAGGAGGTGGTGAGTGTATTTGTAGCTGGGGAATACAGCAACACACGGCTGCTGTGATAGGAAGGGGTATTGGTGCATTCTGGTGGTAGGAGGTTGTGGATATCTCTAGAGATTTTTAACCCCTAGCAGCAGAGGGGCTAAGGAACCAGGCTGTCCTCCAGCAGAGCCCTGCATCACCCCAGCACTGGGCAGACTGTGAGGCTTTGGGTGTCTCTGGGCAGTCTGTGAGGCTTTGGGTGTCTCTGGGCAGGCTGTGAGGCTTTGGGTGTCTCTAGTCTGTTGCCTCTGAGGCAGAATTGCAGCATAAACTGAGAAAGCAATAAGAGTATGTATAATGTAAAATGGGATTTGCATCTTCACTATCCTGAGCAAGCCATCTGTATTATGCAAATATCAGAATGGTTGACTCAGAACAGATTCTCATTGTGCTATATGCTGTGAGCACCTAGAAAAGCTTTGGCTTTCTTGATACATTTGATACCAACATAACTGATCCTGCACTGCTTAGAAATGTACCTCAGATTTTCCTGTTTGTACAGCTTATTCTGTTGATCATAAAGCACATCTGTTGGATATGATATTTCGGGTTTGATGAGGCTCTTCAGGCTTCACCAGGCTCTGAGAAACCACATCTAGTGGAGGATGTTGGACTAGTCAGAGGTCCCTTCCAACCCAAAGCATTCTATGATGCTATGTCTATTTATTCCCTCCAACGTCCACTATAGCTCAAGAATTTCCACCTAGTGCCAGGGCAGTCCTGGATAGAGTTGCTTCCCCAGGCAATACAGTGGGAAAAACAATCTTGTTGGGTTTTCCTGACAAGGTGCCCAGGTAATTCATGGTACATGGAGCTGAAATAGGACGGACCCAATACCCTGTGATTTCCACAGAGGCTAACTCCAACGGTATAAAAAGTATTATCCATCTCATTGACTTTATAGATAACTTTATCCATTGCTATCCATATTTATATACTTCTATTCATAAATCTGTGTTTTTTATGTACTTAAATTTTCAGCAGGAGCAAGGAGCCTTCAGGAAAAGCCTGCTTGTCTCAGCACTCTGGTATTGCAGTGAGATGCCTCCAGGGAAGGTGTTGGGGAAAAAAAATGATGTGTTTTCTTTTTACTTCCCCCACAGACTGACCATCTCTGCTGAATGTCCCATGCAGCTTGAAGATTTCCCCATGGATGCACATGCTTGCCCATTAAAATTTGGGAGCTGTAAGTTCTCTTCTAACATATAAAGTGGAAACAAAAATCCATTGTCACCTGTCTTTTCCCATTCAGCCACACCTTGTATGAATCTTCCACGCTTCACCCCATCCCTCCTTTGAAGGTTGCTCATTTAGCACCCCCAGTCTGCCAGCCCTGCTGCTGCCCCACTGCTCATTTCCCATCAGTGTTTTATCTGGTGCTGCTGCTTTTCAGCTCGGGCTTGCACGCTCCGTGCTAAACAGAGAGCTGGTGTGTGACCTGTCTTACTTACACCCACATCCAGAGTAACAGCCACTGGTAGGTGCAGGCAGCTAAGTTGATAACTTGGTTTTAGGTTTGCAGAAGAAGGGAGCTCTCATTGGACAGGTCAGATTGATGTGCTGTGGGATTTATGTGAAGCAGGCTGCGGTGCAATAGCAGCATCGTGTGTATTAAAAGCGATCTAGAATATTAAAAGAGGAAATATCTTTCCATTTGGCTTTAATAAATCCCGTCCTGTATCTCGTTATGGGATGTTGTATACACGTGTAGTTGTAGCTATGCACACAGTATTCTCAACTCGATGCTGAACGATCAATTTTCCTCCCTTCCAAGCCTCTAATCCACCACACTGCTGCCTTGCCAGAAGCTTACTTTAAAAATAACCTCAGGGGATCAGATGGTTATATTTAAATACAAAGCCCTTAATTAAAGTACAGATGAGGCTACTACAGTAGACATAGGGTTTTTTTTTATTTCAGTAATCAAATTGGAAGTTCCAGGTGCAATCAGTTGCCCTAGAGACTTTTGAAAACTACCAGGCAAAGCATTTTGCTGGTCCCTGAAACTGCCTAACTTCAGCATTTTCCAGTATTTTTTCAGTCATATCACTTTAGAGTCATTAATCCTAGCAAGATTAAGCTTTGCCTTTATCATCTGTATCTGCCCTGGTTTAATACTGGCTATGCATTGTCTTCGGGTACTAAGAAGTAAAAACACTGTTTACAGCAACGATATCAATTTACCAATCTTAAGATGAACTAATTTCCCTTCCTTCTTCCAATCCAGACAGATGCAGTTGCATCTGAATAGCCTCTAGGGTCTGACAAGGTTACTGCAGGTTCAAGTGCATCCATTTAGTGCAGAAATGTTAATTTACAGCAAAGCCAGCGTAAAACTGAGGATCCACACACCTCAAAAGCCCTATGCAAGCCATCCCTGAGATTCCAAAGTTAAAAGTGGGAGAATATCTGGCAGGAAGCTGGTTTTATTTGCACATAGGGTTTAGCAAAAGCTGCTGGAAAGAATTCAGATGAAAACCAAGTGGTCCTTCCTGGTATTACCTAGGGTATTTTTTGATTAACTTGGAGTCACACCGGTTGGTCTCCAGTGCTGTAGGACTGGGATGGTGGGTGGTTCTAATGAAATCTTGAAAAATATGTAATATGAAACTAAAAGATACATATTTAAACAAAGATCCTGGTGCAGCAGAGGTCTGAAGCTCCACCTCTGAGTCAAACTGCACTAGCAGATTAGATGCAGTAGGGTACAGGTTCCCATATAGTAATTCCCCCCCCAAAATAAACCATACCCAGATATGCAAGAGCAGGAGATAACATTACTAGATAAGCTATTGCCACTTAGTAGTACAGCCTTCAGTAGCACTGAACCCCCCCAAGCAATCTTTCTGAATGCAATTGTTTGTGCCAAATGTGTCTCCTATTAATCACCGATTAGCACACAGGTAATTTTAACCTGGGGAAAAAACAGCCCTGAAAAGTTGTATTTTAGGCATGGGAGGGCTGAATATGGTTTTAGTTCGTGCTCTTTGTCATGCTCAGGGTACAGTCCCACAATATAGAATCATAGAACTGTCAGGGTTGGGAGGGACCTGGAAGATCCTCCAGTTCCAGACCCCTGCTATGGCAGGGACACCTCCCACTGGAGCAGGTTGCTCAGAGCCCCATCCAGCCTGGGCTTAAAAACCTCCAAGGATGGGGCTTCCACCACCTCTCTGGGCAACCTGATCCAATGTCTCCCCATCCTCGTGGGGAAGAAATTCTCCCTAAGGAGAAGAATATGTATTTTATAAGCTATATATTTTATAAGCTCTATATTTATAAGCTACTACAAGTCACCTTTAAGTTCTCCCACGGTGTACAGACATGGAGCCATTTCATCTGTACTGCTCCACACCAGTAGCCTCTGCAGTCAGCAAATACACAGGGACAAGCTATCGACGGCCTCTCAGCCTCAATATCTGTATTACTGAGCTGACAGCTCGTTAGTACTTTATTGGGATTTAATATGTAGATGGTTGCACACGTAGTAGCTCATAAGTCAGGGTTTATTGAATTAGCCCAGCTGTGTTTTAGGAGAATACAACATTTATTCCCTATTTCCAGCAGAACAGGTTTGCATTAAGTCATCTTCAGGCTGGAAGCAAGACAAAGCCTACGGGATGTGTTATACACAAGCACATGCCCTTTCTGCTTTAGCTTTCCTCCCTCTCTCTCCCCAAAGGATTTCTTTTTAATGGTCTTCTTTCCAAGAAGGATTTGAAAAGCCTCAAGGCGTATCATCAAAGTAAATGTTAAACACATTATCAATAATGCTGGGAGGGTGGAGGAGAAGGGAGCACTGCCTGGTCAGAGGGTGGAGAGAGCAGGGCAGCACAGCAGCCAGCACACGGGTGGATCAGCAGCAGCAAGGCTGCCCAGAAGCGGTGGGTGCCGCATCGGAGGCAGGAGCAGGTTGTTATTTTTCCGGCTGCGTGAGCATTCGCCGCGCTTGCTCTAATTCAGAGAGCAAAAGGGAGAAAGCCCTGACATTTCCTGCAGTATTAAAGAGAAGGAAGGTTAATCTTCCTCACAGAAATAAAGGTAAATGTTCAATTCTTATGTTCCGTTTGACTGGGTTTTTGCTGTATTAAAATGGTGGGAGATTTCATGGGCCTAGGCAGCTTTACAGGTAGCAATAGAATATTTTAGAGGAATAACTAAAAGCAAGGCTGAATATGGAAAAGAGCTACAAAGTTAGATGTTCACAGCACAGTAGATACCCTCTACCATAGAAGTTCTCCATGCCCTGTGGCATGTCATGAAAAGCTATGCTGGCTGAAGGACAAAAAATCATAGCATAGAATAGAATAGAATATAGAATAGAATATAGAACAGAACAGAATAGAATAGAATAGAATAGAAAATAGAATGGAATAGAACAGAACAGAATAGAATAGAATGGAATGGACTAGAATAGAATAGAATGGAATAGGTTTCAAGGTTCAAGGATGACTTCTAACAAACGGAACAGAGAAGTTTTTAGTTGTCCTTCTGTTAAGCACAACACCACCCAGCTCAGAGATGCCAAGATCAAGTGGGTCTGCTGCAGGAAGTGCACAGACATGGGCACTCTCCCTCCAGGCTCACATCCCTGCTAGCAATAAGGCACCTGTAGAAATGATGCTGCAGAAATCTCACTGAGAGGTAACGGGAGAACTGGGGATGGAGCCAACAGGCTCTGCTCCCTTTGATGCAGGGATGCTCATCAGGGATGGCTGTGGCAGTCTTTTCATTTCCTCGCGGTAGCGTGGGAAGGATCCTGTTTTATTCCATGGCTGGGTTTAAAATAAACTTTCTGTTTCAATTCTAGTGCTGACCTGTACTCCAGATAAATTTATTGGTCAAACAGGATCTGATGAAAATTCCTGATGCCAGCCACAGTTCCACCAGCAGCATCTTAGCCTAAGAAATTCCTCCTTACCCCCAAGCTATTTCTGGTGTGGGGTGGAGGAATTCGATAAGACAGCAAGGATATTAAAGCTAGGAAGCTTTAATGCTTCACCTCTTCCACTGATAGGCCTTAAGAGTACATTAAAAGTATCATCTAGTACAGTTTCCTAACACCCGTGTGTCACTGGGTAGGTAAACATCATTATCTCTAGGACAGCTGAGGCAGAGAAGTTAATTGACTTTCCATAAGGTCACCCAGTAAATCAATGTCAAAAAAAAAGGATTAGCCTCAACTTCTTTGGTTGGAAAGACAGATGTCTAATCCACTAGACCATGAAGTCCTCTGCCCAGGCAACTGACTTAACTCCTAAATCTCATTTTACTCATGCGCTAATTGTATCAGTTTTACCTAGTTCACAGGGTTGCCCTGAAGATGAATTAGTTAATTGCTATTAGTGGGTGTTAAGCAGTGCTCTGACAAGCTCAGATACTGTAAGGTGGGGTCTATTTCTGGCCACTGTCTCTTGAAGGCACGGTGTCTGCCTACATGTTACCAGCTCTTGTATTGTGCAATGGATAAAAGTACCAAGCTGCTGCCCACTAGTCACTTGGTAGCAAAAATACCCCTGCTATTTTCAGAGTGAGTAGTCTAATGAATATTCTGAAAATAAAGAGATCCCCTAGCTCACGAGCAGAGGAAAAACAGGACTGGCATTTATTCCTGATGAATTAAAGTTGGCCGTGAAGCCGGTGGAGGTTGATCTCCGTGGATGGAAAAGGGAGCTTGTTGCTGTTAGCAAGACACCAGTAGGTACAAGTTGTAGGGCCTGAAGTAAGCTTGATGTGGTTTATGTACGTCCTCCTTTTGAACAGCTCAGAGTCCTGGTGTCTGCTGTGGTCTTTGATAAAGTGCACGGGCTATTTCTGCAGCAAGAGGTGTGCTCAAATTATTTTCTTCTAAGAAGGCTGGTGAAGTCAGAGTAATGAGCAGAGTAACTTCATTATCCCAGGGTTTTATTGCAATGCTTACCATGAAGGCACTCACTGTTCACAAACCATCCGTGCACCTGCAGCTGCTGAGAAATTTCTCCAAGAAGAGTCTTTTAAGAAAATGCTGCTAGTGATGATGTTTCCCTCTAACGCTGAGAAGGCACCGAGGTGAAGGTGCCTCCAGGGAGTTTCTTGATTTTGTGCTTCCCCCTCATTAGCACCTGGGAAGCTGCAGGAGAACTGCAGGTGTGGAGGGAGAACTTCAAAACAGAGTCCTTCCAACCAGAGTCTTAATTCTGGTTTGCTAAAAAAGGATAAAGAACTTACTCTGCCACTCACATCCTCTGTGTAAAAGTGCTGTAGAAGAATCAAACTAATAACGAACAAAGGCAAATGTTCATTTTAGGAGATGTTGAAAGGGGAAATGGCTCTTTGGTGGGTTTTACTGAGTTGTTTGCATGAACTGCAGGCTCATGTGGAGAGAGCGAGCTCTTCATCTCTTATCAGTGAGCCAGATGAGGCTCCCAGGTCTGGTCCTGAGAGCAGAGACAGGCAGCACGGCTTGTTGACCCTGCTGGGAAGTGTTACTGCCTTCTTTACAAAAGGCCACATGGAGAGAGCCAGGAAGGTCCTTTGTGAAATCCTGAGCAGCAAAGATCAAGACTAAGTTGTGATTTTGCAATGTAAGGCACAAGCCAGCTAACCTAGAAATAGTAGGTTTGACCATTAAGCAGTGTGTAAGTAACTAGTGACAGGATGAGCAGAAATGGGTTTAAGTTGCTCCAGGGGAGGTTTAGGTTGGATAGTAGGAAAAAATTATATCTTGAAAGAGTGGTGAGACCTTGGAGCAGGCCGCCCAGGGAGGGGATGGAGTCACCATCCCTGGAGGGGTTCAAATAATGTGTAGCATGGCACTCGAGGACATCGTTTAGTGGTCATGGTAATGTTGGGTAGATTATTTGGCTTGATGATCTTAAAGCTCTTTTCCAACCTTAATGATTCTCTGATTCTCTGGATACTAACATTCAGTATTTCTAAAACATTTGATATATTCTTCTGCTCCCCACCTCTGCCCTATGTTACCACCATCCCTTTCATAGGAATTCTTCTCCCATCATTTTTAGCTGTTTAGAAGCTAGGTCTCCAGACACAATGAGGTGCTCATGGGAGCATCAGACTGTCAGTCTGAGGTGTAATTTTACTTAAGTTTATCTAGTAAAGCACAGGCATGGAGCATGAACTACTGTTCCACACGAGCCTGAGAATGAGTGGAGGAGGTGGAGACCACCTAATGGTATTGCTGTTAGCTGAAGGAAGTCACTGCTGTAGATTTGTTTGGTTGTTACCTCCGTTGGTGGTGAGCTTTTCTCTCTCTCCTGGGTACTATTTAATCTCTTTGTGCTGGAAGTCCCAATTTTTCAAAGAAACAGTGTCATTCATAGAGACAGTTTCCCCAGTTCTGCACCATCTCTGCCATTCCTCCTGCACTGAGGAGAGGGTTATACCAACAGTTGCTGAAGCCTTCTCACACACGGTGCAACACAGCCTTGCACTCACTTCAGCCAAGCATGGGTAGCTTCTTTAGCCCAGCATTTTGGGAAGTCAGTGCTGCCAGCAGCTTCTTCCTTGCATTGAATCCTCCTCCCAGTGGGCAGGAGATTCAGCAAGTCTGGTGTGCAGAAGAAATCGTTGCAATAGTCAAGTATTTCAGAGATCTAGGAAGATTTCTTAAGAGGAATCTGCTTAGAAATTAATACCTAGGGATTAAAATGTAGGGTTCTGTGCCTGGACTATGTGGGGTGGGGGGTTCTACAGCAGCTACTCTCATGGGACCCCCGTCTGCATCAGAATTTGCAAAAGAATACAACTCTAACTCCTCACTGGGCAGTTTTCCCATAGAAGTGATACCTTTTAGTGTGGCAAAAGGAAAAAGCACCCTTTCTAAAAGCTCCCTAGAATTACCAGATCAATTAGTTTTTTGTGTGCCTCTTTAAACATTTGCAGTCACTGTTGGTAATTAACTTTCCAATGACTTTGTCACGTATACCCAGTTACTGTTTGCACTGAGGTAATCTAGAAAGACATTAAAAATGCAGCTTTTGTTACCATCCAGTCCTCGGGATGTGCGACTGCTTCCCTGGGCAACAGCACCCAGCTCTGGCTCAGTCACTTCTTACTCTGGTCACCCCATTGGGAAGCCAATGAGTTTTCCAGCCTCAGGTCCATAACAGAGGAAAAAACCCAGGAGGTCAGAAGAATGATTGCTTGCCCAGGGCATTTAGCACATGATCTGAAAAAGCTCTGGTCTTCCCTGTCCATCTTGGAGCCAGTGCTAACCCTGGCTAACCAGGGAGCAGCTTCTTCATCAGGAGGTGTCCCACCAAAGTCAGGTTTTTGGGTGGGAAAAGCTCGACTTGTGGCTTTTTTGACCTTAAGGAAACAAAAGTTCAGGCAAGGAAGGAGTTGGTGAGGAGATATTAGCAGCAGGGGGTGGTTATCTTGCCTGAAAGAGGTCTGGACACAATTGTGGTTGAGCAGCGTGGAGATCCAGGTGCTGATGGTACGAACATCAGCATGAATTTCACACTTTGCAGATTTTTATCCTAAATTTTAAGGCTGTGCAACTGCCTGATTACAGAAAAACTGTGATAGCGATTTGAGTTGTCATCAGTAAAAAACCAACACGCAGAGACTCTGTGCTTAATGTGCTTAAGCTTTCAAATGACCCTTGCGTGCAAACCTGCAAAGACATTAGTGGGGCTGTAAAGCCCCAAAAGGCACAGCGAGGGCTTACAACTGCCAGCCATGGATCACAGGTTTATGCCACGGTAAATGGGATGTTATTTGTAAATGGGACGAGTGGGTAAACACTTCTCCACTGCTTTAAAAGGCAGGTTTTTAATGGCTGTTATTTTCTAAGGTGGCCGTTTCCACGACTCGTAAGCGTTTCATAAACGTTCCTGAGATCATTCTCATGATGCTGGGGTGAGGTTGGGAGGTCTCTGTTGCCTGCATTTTGCAGGTAGGGATAAAGGAAGCAAAGAGCAATTACAGTCTCTTCTGAGCAAAGACAGAGTGCTTCATTACCTGCTTTTATTGCCTCTGTCGTTATGGGTCCCAGGGTTCAATCAGAGCCTCCCAGTGCTCCTGCAGTACATTAAGGACAAAATCACCTGCCTAGGGTTGGGGTTTTTTTTGGTGGGGAGGGGAAAACTGCACTAGGATTTTAGTTTCCAGTCTGACAGCTCCTTCATGACACCTCAGTCTCTGGTGGGCCAGGGAGTCCTCCCTCTAAATTGCTGGATCCTGCGTTAGCCTTCTCTCCTGCACAGAGGGACAAGCTGGGCTGAGCTGGACTTGATGATCTTGGAGGTCTATTCCAGCCTCAGAAATTCTGTGCTTCTGTGGATCTGTGGTCTGGTGCTGCTGCAGTCCCAGCTCAGCGAGCTCTGTCAAAGGAAATGGTTGTTTCGTGTGGTCCTCCATGAAAGAACGGGAAGGAGGGAGCAGTGGAAAGAAGGAAAACCTGAAAGGTCTTCTGTTTTTTCCCCTGTTCCCCATCATATTCACAGAAAGCATTCTCAGGGCCATCCTATGCTATCAGCTAACCATTTTACTGACAGCATCCCAGTGCTAAATCCATCAGCAAAGCTGGGATTCCTCCCTTCTAAATTTGTATTTCTGTAGAGTAAATATATACAGCTGAGCTGATCGCTCTCACCCTCTTATAGCCAGGAGACACAAGTAGATATTTTTAGGCTCAGGTTAATCTCCTCCTAAAGCAGTTGACAGAAATAGGTCAGCCAATGGTCGTAGATAAGAAGATGGTTTAATTGTGCATGGGTAAGATGAGATGGTGAGCACCTCAGGGCCAGAGTCCCTATGCCTGGAAGGGGCCGCTTGCCAAAGAGGGCACATGCTTCTGAGTGCTGTGGAAGACAATGGCAGTGCCTCTGGTGAGCAACAGCTGACCTCAGAGAGGCTTCTTGTGCCTGCCACTGAGGTTGGGCCGTTGGAACCAACAGCCCTGGAAGTTCTGCCCAGTTCTGTTAACTGCAGGAGTGCACTGCATCCTACAGCAGGCGTCTGTAGTGAAGCTTCTGGGCTTTAGATAATAAATTCTAGTAATTACAGTCTCAGAGTAGTATTCAAGTGTTGGAATAATAATATTTCAGCCAGCTGTCTCTGCACACCCATCGATTACACATCCAGACAGAGTTAGTAATGTAGCAGGACTGCTGAGATTTGTAAGGGTCTTCATTAAGGGACCACTTTCAGAAATAAAGGTGGAGATTTAGTTCTGCCAGTAGTTGCAGTCACTTCTGGTTGTTTTCATACTGATTTGCTCTTTTCAGGTCATACTTGGTGATCCTAAAGGTCTTTTCCCATCAAAATGAATCTGTGATTGTGTGTGTGAGGATGCTCTGAATGTTAAGCTCAGCAGATACCAGCTAACAATGATGAGTGAGTTCCCAGTGCCACTCAAGTGGATGAGAAGAGCATCTTTGATTATGATGAGGTCATGGTTCTGTTCTGTGACATAAGATGTGGACAAAAATACTGCATATGTGAAGCCACCCCCCACAACAAGATCAAATGGAGCTTTGGGTGCATTCAGAAGAGTGTGTCCAGCCCTTTGAGGGAGGTTCTCCTCCCCCTCTGCTAGGCACCAGTGAGACTACAGCTGGAGTGTTGTGTCCAGTTCTGGGCTCCCCAGTACTAGGACAAGGGGCAGCAGTCACAAACTCACCTCAGCATCAGGAGAAACTTCTTCCCTGGGAGGGTGACAGAGCCTGGCCCAGGCTGCCCAGAGAGCTGGGGGAGTCTCCTGCTCTGGAGACTTTCCAGCCCCCCCCTGGCTCTGTTCCTGTGTGGGCTGCCCTGGGTGCCCCTGCTCTGGCAGGGGGGTTGGACTCGATGCTTTCCAGAGCTCCCTTCCAACCCCCACCATTCTGTGATTTTCTAAAATCATAGAATTCTGGACTTGTCGACAGGAACTCCAGTGAAACTCCTGGGGAGCTGCTCACATTGGCTTTGCTGATGCTGAGTGGCAGCTTGCCAAGTGAGTGGACCACTGGAACAAAGATTAGTATAGAGGATGAGGTGCTGTGCAAAGTGAGTAATGGTGTCAGTCACACTTTGGAGGATACTTCTGTTTGCCTTGCAAAAAGCAAATTAAATCTCTACCATCTTCCTCATGACCATGCTGTTTTTCCTAATGAAGTAGTTAATATAGCTGCCCAATATTGTGATGGCAGATTCAAAGTTCATTAAATGTTAGCAGAGTGCTCAGACTGGCTGACTGGTTTGGAAATAAGCGTGACCTACAAAGACCAACATAGGGTCAGGAAGGTCCCAGGGTATTTCACATTTTTAAATGTCATGGTCTGTTGCTGTAGCCCTCTTGCAGCAGATATTTATACCGGCCATAACAGGAAAGAAGGAAGCATCAGAGGCTGGAATACCAGATTTTGACCTGTTCCACATCAGAATCAATTGTGTAGCCACCATTGAATATGATGTAAAATCCATTTTCAGATTAGTTCTAGATCGAGACAGCTATCAATAAATCTGAAAATAAAGCAAGAAGCTGTGTTTTAAATCCTGTCTGCAATGAGTGGAAGAAATGGGAAGAAGTGAAAGAAGGAAGGCATCACCTGCTCCCTAATGTCATCTCAGAGGAGAGCAGGGACTTTGGGAAGAAGACTTGGTGCTGTCTGGTACCTTGGAAGGCCTGGATATGTAACAACCCAGAAGCAGACTCTGCTTGCAGTCAGCTTGTGGCAGGCATCCCACAATGATGGGTGCCACAGTTTAGTTGTCTGCACCTGCATGCAGCCCTGCACCTGGGCCACAACAGCCCCAGGCAGCCAGGCTGGGGGAGCAGTGGCTGGAAAGCTGCTGGGCAGAAAGGGCCCTGGGGGTGCTGGGGGACACCCGGCTGAGCAGGAGNCTGACAGGAGGCTGGAGTGAGGTGGGGGTTGGTCATTAAAGACTGAACCAGGCTGCCCAGGTTGGTGGGTGAATCCCCATCCCTGGTTGTATTTCAAAGCCATCTGGATATAGTCCTTAAGGACGTGGTGTAGCAGTGGCCCTGGTAGAGTTAGATAATGGGTGGACTTGATGATCTTGGTGGTCTTGTCCAACCATAGCTATGCGGTGATGCTGTGAATTATCAGGAGCACTGTTCATTAGCATTCATGTTGCATTCAGCATTGGTCTGACTGTGATTTAGTGCACCAGCTTGCAAATCATCAGCTGATTGTATTAAAGCAGTCGGCAGCCTTGCCTATGCTAATCATGAATCACAACTCCAAAATCACAAAGCTGCTTTCAGGCAGAATCATAATGGTTGGGTTTCTTTTACCTTTGCTTTCTGTTTTTGAGTTCTAAGTCAGGTCACATTTAGAGTTTCCCCCATGAACTGTCACTTCTAAAATTAACCTTCCACTTGTCTCTTGCTTTGAAAAGCCGTGGAAAATGGCTTTTACAAACCGGTGTGTTTCAGAATGAATTTCAGAGGCCTCTTCAATTCTCTGTCTCACCACCTTGTGGGAACAGTCTGTGCTCCCACTTCATTTCCAAGCAATACACACTTCTCTCACATTCTGATTCCCACCTGTTCCTGAGGTGATTTCTAAATTACATTCTGAAACAAAACCAGTTTGATCTAACTTAGGGTTCATTTTTTTTAGTAATGATTGGTATAGGATATTAGTGTTGCTTAGTAATGAAGCCTCTCGAGACCTGTCTGGCACATTTTTCTGAACATCCTATTCTAGTCCCTATGGAATGTGACAAGATCAAATAAAACTGTGTCAGGGGAAAAAAAAAGGTATAAAATGCTGCCTGTGTTATCAAATTGTATTTTTATTTTAAATTCAAGAAGAATGGAAATGATCATTTTAGGAGGACTTCCTACTGCCCATTTCACAGCCTGTGTGAAATCTCCTATTATCTGTTGTCATCAGTTTTCATACAAGAATTGTTCCAAGTCCATGTATAATTTCCTCCTTGGATGGCCTCCACTGTCCCATCTAGATGATACTGTGCCATTCCAAAACCAAAAATGAAATCCTTCAGAGGATTTCATGTCCACTTACATCTGGAGCACCGTGTCCCGTTCTAAGCTCCCTAATGCAAGAGTAGTGTGAACTTTGTGCAGAGACAAAAGAGCATCTAAAGACTGGATCATCTCTTCTATGAGGTGAGACCAAGAGAGCTGATACTCTTCAGCCTGGAGAAGAGAAGGATCAGGGAGACCTAATCCATCTGTGTAAAGACCTGATGGGATGGAATGAAGAGGGAGCCAGGCTCTGCTCAGTGGTACCCACTGACAGAACAAGGGGCAGTGGGCATAAATTAAAAAGCATTAAATTCCATCTGAACACAAGAAAACATGGTTTTACTGTGAGGGTGGCCAAACACTGAAACAGATTGAGAGGCTGTGCAGTCTCCATCCATGGGAATACTCAAAACCTGACTGGGCATGGTCCTGAAAAACCTGCTCTCTCTGTCCCTGCTGGAGCAGGGGGTGGGACTGGATGATCTCCAGAAGTGCTCTCCAGCCCCCACCATTCTTTGATTCTCTGTGATGTGAATTTTCAATTCCATGTCTTTATAACCATTTTACTTCTTGTCCATGGCACATACTTAAAACCATCCGTGCTGTTTATCCATATGCTGCAAGCTCGTGCCAATTTAAATGATCAGTCTTAATTCTGATGTTTTCAGGTCTCTAAAGCAATTTCCATGACCCTCAAATTCTACCAAGAGCAGCAGAATTCATCACAGTATGGCACAGTCTTCATTTCAGGCTCTTAATCATTGATCATGTGAATGCAGTTCTCTTGCTATTTAAATTGCCATTTTAATAACTTGCTGGTTTAAAAAGCTGTTTCACCCCAGACTCAGTCCCTGCATATTTAGGACCATGCTTTGTTATTTTTATGTTTAAAATTACATTTTTGCTAGATCTCTTCCATTGGTTCTTCCTAGAGAGTGATCTCTTTCCACATTGATTCTTATCAACTCAATTTAATGGGAAATTCCAATTACAGAGCTCAAATCTGGCCTCAGTTTCACAGCCAAAACCATCGACAGATGCTTTATAACGGGTGAAAAAATCAGTTGTGCACAAACCACCAAAAAACCCCTAAACCCAGCCTGAGACTTAGAACCCAAGCTGGTACATGATGGCTTTAGTAGCAGCACTGTTGTACTGCCTGCAGAAGTCTTTGAGAGGTTGTAAATCTGGATCTCTGTTGAGTTGTCTGACAGCCTCTAAGTGAGTCAAATACATTAACGGATAGAGAAGGCAGAGCCATAGATATTTATGTGCATACTCAGATTGTAATTACAGCTTCTAAAAAAGCTGGCAATTTATGCACATCTTTTGCAATCATCAGGCTTCGGTAGGGATTAGTAATACTCCCAAATTTAGGCAGTCTGGTGATCCTGTGGCATGTCCTCCTTTCCTTTCCTTTCCTTTCCTTTCCTTTCCTTTCCTTTCCTTCTTCCATTTCCCCTTCCCTTGTCAGACTTTGTCTTACCGTGCTTCCTCCCTCTGGCAGTGGCCGCT
The DNA here is from genome assembly GCA_013399075.1 of Chloroceryle aenea. Lineage (NCBI taxonomy): Eukaryota > Metazoa > Chordata > Aves > Coraciiformes > Cerylidae > Chloroceryle > Chloroceryle aenea. The sequence continues at coordinate 68,030 of VWZY01001528.1, read as the reverse complement.
GCCCTGCCCTCTGTTTGCTGTCCTAAGAAAGATGATGTTGTGTTTTCCTTGCCAGACGAGAGCAAGAAGAGGGTGGGAGAAGATCAAGGGAGATCTTTATCTGTTTTTATATTGTGTGGTGTTGTGTTGGATGTTGGAATGTAGAAAAAATGGATCTGCTCATCAGTAAGCAGATAGGAGAAGAAATTACTTATTTCATCCTTCTGGTAGGTGATAAGCCTGCAGCCATTTATCAAATGTCCACTCGAAATAAATATCTGTTGTCATTTGCTCACTTTTAATAACATTATACCTCTGTAATTTTAGCTGTTCAAATCAACTGCTCCCTTTTCTTGGGTTTCTTTTGGAAAGAGTGAGCTTGGAAGAGAAAGGAGAATGTAACGTGGCTTCTCTCTTTCTTTGGCAAGCCAGGAAAACGATTATGAAGAACACCAAATTAATTATTTTGATTAATAAAACCAGAATAAGCCCACTTGCTTAAAGCAGAATAAAACCAAACAGTCTCACTTGCAGTTTCCCTGGCTTCGAGTTTGAGTTTGCTCTTACAGCAACACCAGCAGCATTCTCCAGCTTGCTAACCCAAAGCCTCTACTACATTTTTGTCACCCTTTGGGAGACTCTTTGTCCCCACCCTGTGTGCCATGCAGAGGAGATGAAGCCTAGAATCATTAAGGTTGGAAAGATCAAGTCCAATCGTCTACCCAACATTATCATGACCCCTAAACCTCTCAGCTAGATGATGGCCATATTCCCATCTCAACAGTAAACCTTCCTCATAACTCTGGAAAGCAGGAGCTGAAGTTCTCCTGTCCTTCAGCAACCTGATGGAAGCTTAGCTTAGGTGGAAAAGAGTTTGGACACGATTTGGTATGACAGGGAATGATGCCATCTCTCCATCAGCACCTGCTCTATCCTGACACCAGAATAACATCACTCCAGACCAGTCATTCGGTGTGACTGTGCCTAGCTACACTGCACGGGTTATGAGCAGCAGAGCTGGAGCTCTTGGCAGCCAAGTTTGAGATAACGGGAGCTTGAGGTTGCTGGGAAGATGTGGAAGAAGGTTTGCTGTAGGAAGACAAGTGTCTGCTACAAGTACACAGGTTTATCTGCCCAGAAAATAGATGTTCAGTGGTTCAGCTGCCACACCAAGGTGCATGGGGGGTGTTTTCCTGTCAGAGTTCTGAGTTTATCTCAGGGGTGTGTATGGACTGAGGGGTGGTTGCATCTTTTTCCATTCACACTTGTGTTTTGCCACTTCCTTCATTCTCCTCTTTCTCCCAAGGAGGCTTAGACACCCTACAGTGAGGAAAGGAGGCATTAAGCCAAAAATCTTATATTATGGCTTTTTAAAACACAGACCATGTTTACTTATATTTGCATGGGAGGTAGATGAGGATCTTACCATCTCATCTGTGATCCATCACAACAATCGTCTACCCGACTAGGGTAAACTCATCCTATTCCTAATGTGACAGTGTCCTGGCCAAGCAGTGACAGCTTTCTGTCTTGTGGACTCATAAGAGCTGTTTTCCTGTGAGACATGACCTGCAGCTTGGAGTCCTCCTCCTAGGCAGGGACTGGCATCAAGCTCTGCTCATAGAATCAATCATGGAGTCATAAAATCATGGAACCATAGAATCATGGAAGCATAGAATCATGGAATCACAGAATGCCCCAGGTTGGAAGGGACCTCTAAAGGCCATCTAGACCAAACCCCCTGCAGTGAGCAGGGACATCCTCAACTAGAGCAGGGTGCTCAGAGCCTCATCCAGCCTGCAGAGCATCATCAGCCTCTTGTCAGCCTGAGTGCTCTCTCTTCTCACCAGCTGGCCTGGGACAGGCAGCTTCCCTCCCCTGCAGCCTCGTGAAGTATTGTTTGAGCACGCCTGTGAGATCTGGGTGGAATTTTGGCATCTTCTAGCCTGTCTGAATCAGATTCTTTTTTTCAGGAGGTGGTGCTGGCCTTTTTCAGAGTAGCAACCTCCAGCACTGCACCCATGCACGTATTTACATGCCCAGTAAAGGCTGCACTTCCAAGCAGTGGCACTGATTTGTTTTAGGACCCCCAAGACTAGACAGAGCGGAGTCCTGAAGCATCTGAATATTTGTGAAGCCTTACAGGCCTGTGTCCCTCTGTGCTTGCAGTTTCAGTGGAGTTTAGTTATGGTGCTCTCCCTGGGAAGCATCTAGTCAGGCTGAATTATTGTGTGTCACCGGCAGAAAAGAGGACAAACCCAATTATCCCAGTGCCTGGGATCTTTGCAGTAGCAGGGAGATGCTGAGGTGGGATACATCGGGATCATCCCAGCAAAAAGCCCAGTGCTTTGGGGTTTTTTTGTCTGTTTTTTCATTTTTTTTTCCTTTTGCGTAGGAAGTAACACGGGTAAAATCAAACTCTGCTCATTGCAAACCTGCCTACACAAATCCAGCATTCGCTGGGGATATCAGCACATGAACAACGTAGAGCAGATGAGCTTTTAAACAGGAGGGCTTTCTGCAGCACCTTTTTAAATGGACCCATCTCCTCCTCCTTGCTTTCTCCAGATCAGGATTTTTTTACGTGTTGTGCACTCGTAACCATCTCTGAGATGAGAAAGCAACACAGCTCTAAAGGGAAGGTGAAATTCCATCACTTCTTTGGTGATGCAAATATTTTGAAATAAAGGAGGCATTTCTTCTTAGCCTTTCAAAGTGGATCATGAGATGTAATTACAGTCATTGTACTGCACGGCTACAAACACAAGCACATGGAAGGCGTCTGGGCAGCCCTGCGTGGCTGCCTGGCTAACAAGGGATGGAGGATTTGTAGATCCTCAACTTCCAAACCCTGGATCAGCTCCAGCCCTGAACACAGCAGCGACAACTGTCAGATATATGACAAAAAAAAAGATCTCATCCCATCCTTATCTTTCTAGTGACAGTAGTCCTTTTTTTTCCCCTCAGGTTAGGTTATCCACCATTTAATTCCCATCCACCATCCTTCCCAGTTAGGAAATTGTGTCCTGTTTTTCATCTGAATCTGCCTGAAAACATCTTTTGGGCACTGATTATTTTTTTTTTTTCCATTTCCTATTGTCTGTAGTACAAAAAATCCCCCTGGATTTAGATTTGTGTGTGCCAGTGTCTATACAGAGTGCTTGAGTCACATCTCAGCTTCTCTCCAGTGAGCTAAGTTGAGCTCCCTTCTAATCATGACTTGTTTTCCAGTCCCTGAAGGTATCTCTGACCCTCTTTTGAACTCTCTCCCCCTCTCTGTTCTTAACCTGGACCAGGGATCACTTCCCATTTTCTGCCTCAGCTTCCTGGTTATGGGGATCCAGGAGCACCGTAGCATATTCCTTGCCAAGGCAGTGCCTCAGAAACTCACATGGAGCTGGTGAAATTTGTAAGTCCTCTATGGAGCTGCAACTTTCCAAGAGGGTTTGCTAGCTCTAGCAAACAAAACTCACAGTCTGATGGAGCCAGTAGACATAAATCTTTCAGGGTAACCTCTTGTCTCTCAGGTCCTTACCTGGAAAGCCACTGTGTGTGGTGCCTCCTGCACAGATTGCACTGAAGTAAGATGTAAGCTTTGTCAGAAGGAAACATTCTGCACACCCAACTTAGAAGTTAGGAGCTGGACCTATAAGACAGCTGGAGAAGGCAGTTTCCAAGGATATGTGGCAATAGGACAAAGGGCAGTGGTTTTAAACCACAGAAGAGTAGATTTAGATTGGACATCAGGAAGAAGTTCTTCACTCTGAGGGTGGTGAGACACTGGAATGGGTTGCCCAGGGAGGTGGTGGAGACCCCAGCTCTGGAGATATTCAAGGTCAGGCTGGATGGGGCTCTGAGCACCCTGCTCTAGTTGAGGATGTCCCTGCTCTCAACAGGGGGTTGGACTTGCCTGCTTTCCAGACACTTCAGTACCATGGTCTCCAGCCTCCTGGAACATGCCTGCAGGAGTGTTATGTGAGAGCTTTCATTGACTGAGGTGTTCTAGAAAGTGTGAAAGCTACTTAAATTAAATAAAATATGTTTAAACGTGTAGTCGGCTCCGGGGGTTTTTGAGACTGTCTGCTGAGAAGGCTTAAAAAATAAAGCTAGCACTGCCTGCATTTCTAAAAGAAAACAGAGATCCCCTCAGAATAGCATCATTACTCCAGGTGTTAGGGCATTACAAATAACAGCAACGTTACAGAGGAAGGAGTCAGTTGGCAGCACTTGCCACCACTTTTATTTCCTAGAACCTCCAAGTGAATGTGAGGGAAATCTTCCCACATTCTCATCTCCAGGTGGTTTCCACACCACTACCACCCCCCCCAACTCCTGTTCTTCTGCGTGAGGTCTCACCCCTGAATCCTGTTCCTGCTCCTCAGCATCACAGGCAGACACATCCCACATTCCTTGATCTACAGCCATCATCTGGACACGGGACCTTCCTCTTCATCCCATATCCCAAAGTCAGCACACCCCCCCAACTTACACACAGCATCACTTAGTGTGTTATCCTTTTGTCCTGGAGATGGAACGAGGCACAGAGAGCCCCTGTTGCCCAGGCACTTAAGGTGCCCGAGTCCTTTGAAAGGGAAATTTCAGCAAAATGCTTTCTGCATCTTGCTGGGGTTTAGGAGCTGCCAGCTGGGGGAGTGTAGGTCTGAGCTGCTCTTTCCCAAACCGAGTGGTTGTGATGGATTATATTTATACCTCCACTGTTCCAGCCTTTGAGAAACCATCCCACACATCTGTTGTATTAGAAAGCTTCAACCTAATATGTTTTGAGCTGGGCATATGGGATCCTGATTATATCATCTTTATTTGTTTCCCTCCATTCACTCTCCATCCTCCCTTCTTCTCTCTCCCCACCATTTCTCATTTAAGGAACAACTAAAATATTACACAATGTGTTTTTTTTTTAACTGATCACCATCTTTCCCCCCTCCCCTTTGTCAACAGATGCTTACCCCAATTCCGAGGTGATCTATGTGTGGACTAATAGCACTACAACATCTGTGGTGGTGGCCGAAGACGGCTCCCGACTTAACCAGTACCACCTGATGGGACAAACTGTAGGAACTGAAAACATCAGCACCAGTACAGGTAGGGAGAATATTTCCACCCCGCGGGTGCTGATAGCTGGAGGGGACAGCAGGGAGGGGAGATCCACGGGCTCCCGATTGTTTTGCAAGGAATCTAGAGAAGCATCCGTGGGATGTGGGTTGCTAGGGAGAGCCTGTACAGAGAATCCTACAGGAACCTCTACGGGTTCCTGGCAACTTGGCAGAGACACTGAAACACCGAGAGAGGGTTATGGGATGGCTTTTAGGTGCTGCTGAAGCAAGGCTGTTGTTTGAAGATGCATCCCAGCTCCTGCTATTTAACAGCAGCTCCTTGGCGAATGCCTTTGCTGAGGCTGCCAGCGCTGCTGCTGGCTTATTTCCCTGTGGGAGGACCCCCCCCCGGGAGGTAAACACCACCCACGCAGTTGATCTCTTTCAATCATCGCTTTAAAATGATTTGCTTGATGAAACTGTGCGAGTGGGCGGGAGTGGAGGGCAGCTGGGGGGCTGTGATGTGGCTCGGCAGCATGTCCAGGGGACCACGTGGCCGGAGAGGAGGTGCAAACCCCGAGGATTCCCATTTCCTCCCAGGATTCAAGTGGAGGTGCCAGATGTGGCAGCATTAGAGAGGCAAAGAAGCTTTAATCCCAGGCTGGGCACCCACGTGAGCCATAGACCCCCCCTGCTTCTTAAGGCTCCCACGCAAGGGCAGCCCTGGGTGCGCATTGGAGGGGGGGCTCTTGGGGGGGGTCGAGGCCGGGACAGGGGTCACGTGGGCTTGGCAGGGACAGGGGCTTAACCCAGGTTACACAATGCACTCCCCTGGAGAGCATTAGTGGCATCTAGCGAGGGCAGGGAAGCAAAATAGCCTGCTGGGGAGGGAAGGGAGATTTCCAGCACTGCTGGTCGCCTGGGGCTTGGGGTGGGGAAAGGGGACAGCCTGCAGCAACACGGCTGGGAGCAATCCCTTATGGAAAACCACAACAGAGGCCTCTGCTGATGTACTGTGTCCATGCTGAGAAACGACAGGCTCTGAGACAAAGGCAGGAGTGTAGAGGGTGAGATACAGACCGAGTTAGGAACCCGTTGCTATCCGCAGGAAACGGAGATGTGGAAACAGGCACCTGTGCTCTTGCACACAAACTTAGCTGGACCAAAACACGAAGGCAAGTAAAGCTTTCTGCTCAACCTGTCCGAACGTGGCAATGAACAAGAGGGCAGCTGTGCTTGGCCCTTACTCTCCCAACGAGTCACAAAGCAAGGGATGGCTTCAGTTGGGCAGCACAGGAGAGCTGCTGACCACAACCACCCCCTCCCTTGCCCATTTCAGCAGACACAAAGCTGTTGCTAAAGCAAAGATACCTAAAGTCAAGAGAAGCACACAGACAGCCAGAGCAGCCACTGCTGCAAGCAAAAGGACTCTCTCCCATTAAAGAGCAAAGATGCTTTTTTCCTTACCAGTTGACCATCATAGCGGCGTTGTTCTCCGCGATGAACGGCAGCTCCCCTCTCGCCCTCATTGTTGCCAAGAAAAAGATCCAGAGGATGTGCTGGGGCATCTCCTACAAGCTCGTCCTCCTCCTCAGAGCAAGAAAACCACCCAGTCCAGACAGTGAGAGCTCCAGCGTGTCAGCTCCAGGACGCTTCCAGTTTGCAGTTCTGCCTGTGAAAGCTCCTTATACTCCTCAGCCCAGGGAAAGAGGAGACTCCGCAGACAAATCCCAAAGTTTTTTACCCAGTAACGACCTCCCTCCTGTATTTTAAGATTTGGGCTAATAAATGCTTGTTTTCTAACGTCAAGTTTTTATATTAACGGCCGGGGTTACATCTGGGCTGGCTGGATTCTGATTGCAGGGTGGATCACAAAGAGCAGGACACAGATTGTAACCAGGGATTAGCAAAATACAGAAATCCGATTTTGCCCAGGGAAAGCATCAGTCAGCGATGGATTTTCTGGACTTCATCAAGCTCATAGGAGTGCAGTAATCAGGGTTACTTACGAACGGCCGTCTAAAGGCATTTCTTCCTTCTATTGAATTGTTGAACGTGGAAAAGAAAAAAAACAAATGGCTACTGCCCAAATCCAAGTGCTTGGATCTTCTGTTGGGTTTGGGGGTTGGTTTTTTTGACACACAAGCCGAGCTGCACAGCCCTTGCAGTTGTAGAGCCAACATTTTTGTGTCTGGCACGGGACATTTATGCTCTCCTTTCTAGCAGACTGGTTTGGGGTTGGTTTTTTTTTAAATGGAAGTGCTGGAACTGCACCAATCCCTTGGGATTCTGCTGATTTTTGTAGGCAAGCTGATAAATTTGGCTGTCTTCTCACAAAAAAAAATATCCTGGCACTCCAAATTCACCAATCAATCTTAAACTTTGGAACCTTTTAGCCATGCCACAGAAAATAGCTCTGACATGTGCCACCTATTTGGGTTTTGGTTTGTTTTGGTGTTTGGGGTTTATTTTTGTACTAATATCCCCAAATGTCATTCTCCCCAGAAGAGAAGCTATTTGGCTACTCACACTGCTTCCAACAGGCCCCAAATCTGTGATGTTCTGGTGGTTTAAGTGCTGAAAATAGTCAGGTACAGGATTTGAGTCCAAGTGGATCCTGCTGCTTTCACCCAGTTCTGTTCCCCATACCCAGAACCTCTCATGGGTAACTTAGGATCTGCAGTGCCACCAAACAAAACAGAAACCCACTCTTTTATATTCTGCCAGCTGGAGCCTGAGCTCTGAAATATCCAAAGCCTAAATAATGCAAGAAGCATTCAACCCTTCATTGTGCACCAAATAATTCTGGTTTTTCCTTGAGATGAATCACTCCCCTGCGTCGCTATAAAAAGGACACGGCCATTTCTCATGGGCCAAAATATTCTGGATGTCAGTGTGCTCAGGGATGCAGCATCACAAACCTGATGTGATGTCCCTGCTTATTGCAGGGGGTTGGACTAGCTGACCTTTAGAGGTCCCTTCCAACCCGATACATCCTATGATTCTTCTGTCAGGATCTCACCCCAACAGCCATGGATACACCTGAGTCCAGGTTTAGCCAGGAAATAAAAACAAGCCTGAGGGAAAATTTGCAAGCATGATCTCCAGTACTCCATCACCTAGATACCAAAACCACACTGTAGCAGCTTTTAAAGCATTAAACCCCCCACAAGAGCAGCAGCAGCCCAGTGGCATAGCAGAAATGCAGCCATTTCCACTGTCAGGTTTTTCCTTTGTGCTGGGTTTGGTATTAAAATTGTTTTGTGCAGTGGTGGGGTGACCCCCATCAGGACCAGGGGTCTCTTTTAAGTGCTACATAAACCTATAACAAAAATTAGCCCTTGCTGAAGAGAGCTGATGGTCTAAGGATAAAGAGTGTCCTTACAGAGTAAAAGGGAGCTTTGCCAAGCCAACAGAGGCAGGATTTTGTTCGATAGAAACAAAAGGGCAACTCAGGCAGCTTTTAGCTTTACTTGAAGCAGTGGTCCCAGGGCATTAAAATCCAAGCTGTGGGGTTTTCTTAAGCTCTAAATCTTCTAGAGGAGGCATTCCTCATGTAGAGGTTTTTGAAAGGGACAGCATGGGAAATGGGAGAGGGTATCAGTGGGAAGAAGAGCAAGTGCAAAATCGAGGTCATTATTTCAGTGGAGACAGGAGCTTTGATAGGCTTGGAAGAAAATGAAAAGGTAAAAATCAGCTGTGGAAGGGCATCAGAATGTAGGCACTTTAAAAAGGACAAAAAGGGGTCCTGTTGCTCTGCTGAAGCTGGGTAGTTGGTTTCTTTTCATTCCAGCTCGGGAAGCACATTGTCAAAATCAATAATGCACATCGTCACTCCTTAGCGAGCAGCGGAGCTGTGACTCAAACACATCCCAGTGCAGCAGCAACTCAGAAACAAGATTACAGGCGTACAGACCCTGCTGCTCCTGCCATATTTTATGGGTAATCCAAAAACTAAATGCTCCTAAATAGAGAGCAAGTAGGATTCCTCCTGAGACCACAGCGTGTTCAGCAGCCCCGGCTCAAAATGACACTAAATGGGAAGAAATTAGACAGAGCTTCACAGGGATTTTCTCCCCAGTTTCACAGCATTCCCCGTCCATCTCCACACCCCTCTTCAGGGAACCGTTTCAGCAGAAAATCAGACTCCAGAAGCAAGTCCTAAAGATTGAGACAGGCTGTCAGGTAAGGTGTTGCTGTGCTATTCCAGTCTACAATCCTCAGCACAAGCAAGGTCTGCAAACTTCATCCAGAATAACACTGCTCCTCTAGCATGACAACTCGATGCAGCTAGACCTGCAAGAAGCCTTTCACCGTCGAGCTGTTCTCTGCTAATTAGCCTTATTGTCACTCAGAAATAACCTGCCCAATCCAACTCCTTAGCAGTGCTGGCTGCAGCTCGACTGGGACTATTCGATCAAGCAGAATCAGGCTGTTACCTGTTCTCCTGTTGTGGCTGCTCTTGCCACAGAGATTGTAGCTGCATTGGTTTTATTCTCAGGGGACCATCTCTATGTCAGAGCAGGCATTACTCTGATTCAGTAGGACCCAAATAAGCCATGCATGCTTTTCAGTTAATTTGCTATCAGTAGGAGTAGAGATCTCAGAGAGGGCTTGCATGGATTCTTTGTTTGGTTAGCTTTTTATTCTTACATTTGGGTTTTTACTCTCATTTTTGCTAGGCAAATAGTAGCCTGCTTTTAGCTAGCAAGATTTTGGCTCTGGGAAGCAGTTGCCATCAGTGAATAGCCTTCAGTAACAACTGTATGGTTTGCCAGGAACAGTCAGAAGGAAACAGTTAGGTTTGGATTTTTTCTGAGACATTAGGGAAGTTGACAGACAGCTGGTCTGCTGATTTTGAAGTGTGTTTATTTAGGCCTTTACTGAAATTCAGAGCACCTGACAAAAGACAGATTAAGGCAGCGCTGGGATTCTGGCATATACCAAAAGACATGGAATTTAGCCCTGCTGGGGCAGCTTGCAGTGAATTCTCCATGTGGGCAGCACAATCTTCTTTGCACACAGACATGGCACAAGGTCTGCCCAGAAGCAGATTCTCATTCCAAGACCTAAGGTATACCAGATCCCAGGAAAACTGCATGCACTACAGGGATATATATACATTTTTTTTTGTCTGGAGGAGCAACCTGATGGGTTAGGGTACTCAGGTCAATAAGACACCCCAGCACCCATGTGCAAAGTCACAGCCTGCACAGCAGCACCGACCCTGGGATGGGCAGTCCCAAAGTGCAGTGCAGGATTGTCTGGAGCTGTTGTCCTTGTTGGAAAGGGATGGATTGGCAGCAGCAGGCACCCTAACGAGGTCAAGTCCTGCTGTTCAGTCAGGTTTCTATCAGTAGATGGCCTTCATTTCACCCTGGTAAGGCAGTCAGTAGGACTGAGTCAAAACCAGGCAATGCCACCAACCCACCATCAAAACATCCCAGGCTCCTAAAGAAAGCCCTGCAGCTTCTCAGTGCATGAAGAGGAGTCACACTTTGTCTTCTACTTTTGGGGACCGAATGTGAAGACCACCAGGACCTAGCAGCACCTCTGCCTCAAATCCTGACTTTCCACAGGGCAGAAATCTTCTGTGCAGTTAGGAGTGGTCTGAATGGTACCCTGAAATGGGAGGGGTGGAGCTGGCCTGCTAAAGTCCCTAAAATCAGAAGCCTCCCTTATTTTACCCACACATTTTTCTCCTCCTAGGTGAATACACCATTATGACAGCCCATTTTCACCTGAAAAGAAAAATTGGGTATTTTGTCATCCAGACCTACCTTCCGTGCATTATGACTGTCATCTTGTCACAAGTGTCATTCTGGCTCAACAGAGAATCTGTCCCTGCTAGGACTGTCTTTGGTGAGTATCCTGCTTTACTCCAGCACTCGGGAAGGATTGGTGTGGCTTGTGGAAGTGATTTGTTGTTCACAAAGCCACAGTGCACTGATGCTTGTTTCTGTGGGAGGTGTTCTAGGTGTTTCCTTGTTCTCTTACAGTTTAAACTCAAAATCAATTTAAAAGCACTGGGATTTTTGGGTAGTTATGGCAGAAATTGTTTAAGAATCCATTATATGGAGGTTACAGGTAGAAGAGAGAAGGATCAGATTGGTGTGATTTGTTTATTTTTCCACTTGGATAAAATATTGGATAGCTTAGGAGAAAAAATCCCATACATATCATCCTGTTTAGTGCATTTGAAGCAGATTTCACTTCAAGACATTTTGTTTATCTCTGTTTTAAGCTGTTTATCTGGGAAAACCATGTAGAGGTTAATTAGTGACAATTATCTCCATTACCATCAAACAAATTAATATGATTTTGCATTTAGAAAATGTAGATTTGCTACAAAAGTTGTCATGGAAAAATCCTTCCGGGGTCTCTTAAATTACTCAATTTCTCACTAGAAGACTGCAGAAAATAAACAGAGTCTGAAGTGCAGGTTGATGAAATACTGGATTGTCACTAGATGAAAAATGAGGGGCGCAGGAACAGTTTATTATGTAAAACTTCATTCATCTGTTCCTAAGAGTCATCCTTCTGCACAAACCTCCTGAAATCACTTGTCAGCTTTGATCAAGAATCAGTTCGGTGAGCTTGGGGAGATTACAGGTGCCAGCTTTGCTTTCCTGACCAGTGGTAGCTATTCCAGGTCTCAGAGCTGGAACTAAGAGTCAACAGCAGTGCCAACAAGAACAGCCCTTAGAGCAGCCTTCCAGGGTGTGAAGAGGAGCTGCAGGAAAGCTGAAGACAGCCTGAGGAAAGGGGTGTGTGGTGGTGGGATATGGGGCAATGGCTTTAAACTACAGAAGATGAGGTTTAGGTTGGACATTGGGAAGAAGTTCTTGACTCTGAAGGTGGTGGAACAGTGGAATGGGCTGCCCAGGGAGGTGGTGGAGGCCCCATCCCTGGAGACATCCAAGGTCAAGATTGATGGGGCTCTGAGCACCCTGCTCTGGTTGAGGCTGTCCCTGCTCTCAGCAGGGGTTGGACTGGATGACCTTTGGAGGTCCCTTCCAGCCCAAGGCATCCTATGATTCTATACCTTGTTTGAGATCTCTTAAGGGCTACCAAACTGATCTTTGCCTCCTTTTTTATTTTCCTTTTTTTTTCTTGTTGTTTCCTTCTTTACAGGGGTAACAACAGTCCTCACCATGACCACCTTAAGTATCAGTGCCCGTAACTCTTTGCCAAAAGTGGCCTATGCTACTGCAATGGACTGGTTTATAGCTGTCTGCTATGCCTTTGTATTCTCTGCACTGATTGAATTTGCAACAGTCAACTATTTCACCAAGAGGAGTTGGGCATGGGATGGCAAAAAAGCCCTGGAAGCTGCTAAAATCAAGGTGCTTACTTTACATTTTTGAAATAGCTAGAATAAAAAGCAGGTACTCAGTAGAGTTCAAATAACTGAATGGACAATTTTCAGCTTCATTCAGAGATGATTAGGGGACTAGAACATCTCTCTTAGGAGAAGAGGCTGAGGCACTTGGGTCTTTTTATTCTGGAGAAGAGGGGATCTTATCAATGCTTATGAAAACTTAATGTGTGGATGTCAGGAGGATGGGGAGAGGCTTTTTTCAGTGGTGCCCGGTGACAGGACAAGTGGTAATGGCCACAAAGAGTCTTTTTTCAGTGGTAATGGGCACAAACTTGATCACAGAAAGCACCCTTTAAACATGAGGAGGAATTTCTCTACTTTGAGGGTGGCAGAGCCCTGTGCCAGGCTGCCCAGAGAGCTGGGGGAGTCTCCTGCTCTGGAGATGTTCAAACCCCACCTGAACAATGTGTTCCTGTGCAACCTTCTCTAGGTGCACCTGCCTGGTGAGGAGTTTGGACTTGATGATCTCCAGAGGTCCCTTCCAGCCCCTATCACTCCACAATTTCACGCTGAAATGAAAATTTGGGAATGGGGATGACTCTTGGCCAATGATCTAGAGAGAGCTCGTCCCCGTAGGCATCCCGAAAGAGCTGTACAAAGAGGGGGGGTCAGTGAGCCCTTCACCACACTCCCTGCTGCAGCCAGGAGAGGAAGGTTCCCCTCTGGGTGTCTCAGCAGCCTCTGCAGGAGTAGGACAGCATCATGCTGATAAAAGAAACTGCTGAAGCACACGCCAGCTGGGAGCTGGGGCCAGTGGGATGCTCTTGGCTTTCCCTGGCATCAGGGAAAGTTTAACCTGAGTTAGAGCCATAAAATCAAGGCAGAAACAGCTGTTGGGTGGTGGAAGCCAGGATAGCCAGCAGGCATTTATTAGCATGATTGATTACGGCACTTAGATTTTGGGGTTAATATCTTGAGAATGTTTCCACTTGCTGCTGCTGCTGCAGGCTGACATTTTTCTCTCCACACTGCAGAAAAAAGAGCGTGCGTTACTGGCCAATAAATCCAGTAATACTTACAGCACTGGGAAGCTGACCCCTGCCCCAAACATGCCAAAGGACTCGGCCCCATCTGTCATCTCCAACGCTGCACCTGCTCCAGTGAAGGCTGCAGAAGAAAAGCCTGCTGAAAACAAAAAGACTTACAACAGCATCAGTAAGATTGACAAAATGTCCCGGATCATTTTTCCAGTGCTGTTTGGAACTTTTAACTTGGTTTACTGGGCCACGTATTTGAATAGGGAGCCTGTTATTAAAGGTGCCAACTCTCCCAAATAAACTGAAGGACTCTAAAGCCACGTGTGAGCCATACTTACAAAGCAGATGCTACCAAGGAAAAATCGGGATCCAGACAACTTTCTACACTTGGGCAATATTCTTCAGGAAGTTTTTTTGCATGTTTAATAATATGTACAAATAATATTGCCTTGATTGTTTCTACATGTAACCTCAGATGTTTGAGAGACACTTCTGTGACTTACAGCAACGGATCTTTACGAAAGATCAGAAGACATTGAACATGGCTTCTTTGCTGCTGAGTACCTTGCATTGATAGTTTACAAATAAAATAAGTTCTATTTTTTAACTGTTCTCGTGTACTACATATCGTGGTTTTTATACTTCAGATGTACAGTCCTCCAGATACAGGCTTACCCTATATTTTACAGAAGAGCTCCACTATTGTCATCTGATAAGTTCCTGAGTAAGGCCAGTTGTAAATGTGCCACATCCTTCAGTGCAGGGCTGTGTTGGAGCACATTTACTTGTTACAGGTATTGCATTACTCCACGGGTGAAGCTGCTCAGCCCACTTTTCACTGGGAGTTAACAGACTGCAGTAAAATCCTAATGGGGCTACACTGTTTTTCACTGCTTGAGCCTCTAGCTTGCAGGGAAAGAACACAGGGAGTGGGATACAACTGGTGTAAATAAAGGTGGTGGAATCTTGCCCTTTAAAAGAAAAAATACTATAAAAAGAATAGAAGTTTGTTTGGATTTTTCATTCCAAGGAATTTTTCTCATGTGATTCTCAGTATTTATTCCAAAAATTAGAGGTATATTGCATGAAATTAACATAGATTAGGAACATACTTGTTCAAATAAAACTTTTAACAACAGCAGTAGACATTTTTATTAGGGTAAAGCAAATGATGTTTGGATATTTTCCCGAGAAGATTGTGTTATATGAGCAGAGATTAAGAGTAAGGAATTATAGTGAATCGTCAATCTACTTGTTTCCCACAGTGAAAATCAATCAGCCAACACTAAGTGATCAGAAAAAAAACAGAATTAAAAGATGTACTCCGTGACAGCAAGGTGTTCCAGTGACAATATTGCCAGAAAGGTCTTTGTGCTGTCCATCTGAAACTTTTCTAGACGACGCCTTGCTGCTGCCAGTGTGTTTTTGCTTTCACGATGGATGAGAAAATGCAATCTGAGTTTTCAGCTCTTTCCTCCTTGGCATCCTTTCCTTGTTCCAGAAGCTTTTGTAATTTAATCTTAATGTTTAAATAAAAAATGCATTCAACGTTGGATTGCAAAATGTCATTCTTATGCTGGTTATCCTTTGAGAGAAACCAAGGATCACCACAAGATCCGGAAGANCACCAGAGCCGAGCAGATGCTGATTGCTAAAAGCCACAGGAGTACTTGGGAGGAATCTCAGCTACACATGCCCCATTACCCTTATTCTTCCCCCAAAACCTCTGCTGCTGGGCACTTCCAAAGGAAGCACACTGTGCTATCCAGACCTGTGTCCTGCCCTCATACAGCTGGTCAGCAAACGGTCTTCTGCAAGGGAAGGCTGGGGTGCAGGAATGCCTGGGCAGACCTAGGCCACAGGATGCCTTTGTCATTGCCACCTGAGGGCTTCCAGGACGATCCAGAAGCTCTGTTTCCTAAACTGCTGAAACCTCTGAACAATCTGCAAACCTCCCGAGGAAGCCAAGCATTGTAAAAGGTTCTGAATACACAGGAATCCCAAAGCAAGCAAGAGAAGCACAAGAAGTTGCTCTTTGGTTTCCTGAGGCTTCCACAAAAAGCCTCCAGTGAGAGGTTTTTTTGCTACATGAACACAAAACTCAGAGACATCTTCACAGCCCCGGCTGTTCTGTCTGCCCCAGAGAGTTCTCTGTGCTTTGTTCTGTTTGTTTATGCTCAACTCTCTTATCCTGCATGGCTCAGCATCATTTTCTGGTCTCCTCTGCAGGGTTTGGTGCCAGGACCTCTAAATCTGACCTATTTTGTTTACAGGGAGAGTTTCCTTGACTCCACTTGAATACAGAGCTACCTGCAAACAGCAGAGTCGCAGGGTTCCGGGATCAGGTCCTTTGCTTTATTTTAGTAAACAGTTTAGCAGAGTTTACCCAATGTGTAGAGGTTGTGATCATTACCTACCAGAGGCACATGGCACTGCAGCCATTCTGGACATAAATCACTTCCCATTATATCGACTGTCGCTTTCTGTGTTCGAAGGGGAAGGCAGAAGATAGTGATTGGAGCTCATTCTGTCATTATGGATCTGCTAAACCAGGCTGAAGTTTCCTGAAGGAACCATCTGATGTTTCCCAGAGAATCCCATGCACCCCTAAGCCTTGCTGAGAACTGCTGTGGTAGAAGAAGGAGAAGCTACCTCATGATGTGTGCTCCAGCAGGTGTTGTCCCATAGTCTGGGAGGTGCTTCAATAAGCTGAGCAATTCCAGGCTGGGATATTTAAATGCCACTGCCTCACAACACCTAACGATTTAAATCTCCCTGCAGTCAGTGAACTGCTCGTGTGAGAGACCATTACTCACTGGTGGGCTCTGAGCTGTGGGAGATGGGAGCACTTCCCAGCTTCTAGCTCAAAGTAAACACCTTAACCTTGTCCTGCTCCAGGTCGGGCTGGCACCTGGATGGGCATCAACCTCCTCTGGTTTCCCCTGGAAGGAGTTTGGGCCCTCAGGAGGGGGTTGAGCTGTGCCACTGCTTCTGATAGGAGTGAGCTGGGACCCTGCTGGCCACGTCTAGTTCAGAGCTTAGTCACTGCCAAAGAGAGTAACAGGTAGGAATTGCTTGTCACTGGGTTTTTTAATGTATATTTTCATGAAAAAAGAAGAAAAAGACCTGAAGAGTGAATTGCAACAATTCAGCACTGGAGAGTGTGTAAGTGCCACTGCCAGATCTCCTCACTTGCACCCATTAAGAATTAAAGAACAAGTCAAATACAATGGCAAAGGGGTTTATTTCTGATATTTGAGCTGTGCCAGCTTACTCCAAGGATGAATTTAGGCAACAACCCATTTTCTAAAGGTTACTCTTCTTCTGTTATCTCTAACTGTGTTCTGCTTCTTTTCTTTCTTCTTTCTTTTTCCTAAATGGAATATGCTCTCTGTGGAATAACTAAATAAATTTGTGCAAGGCTGGGAAGGAAATGGTTTTATGAAATAATCTTGTCTTTCAGAAATTCTTCCTCAACATATAAATTAAACTTTCAAGAAAACTGAATGAGAACTGCTTTGCTATTCAGTTTATGCAGACAAGATGAATGCAGCACTTGCACAGCTATTTGTTCTTCAAATCTGGATATAATGTTCCAACACCTAACGATATATTTCCCCTAACATCCTCGCTCCTCAGATTGGAATTGACATTGACACCGTCAGAGGAACCTGGATGATTCTAGAGGAGTGTTTGATCCGATTGCTTGAATTCTTTCTGGCTCTTTGTATGTTCTTATGTCCCTGCAAACAATTACCTATGACCACAGCATGGTGTCAGTCTCAGATGACAACCTCACCTTATCAGTTTTGCACCTTCCACTATCTTGTTCTGGATGTTGGTTCAATTTTCAGAACAATGGGAAGAAGGGAGGTTTGATTTTATGAAGGCCAAAGGAATTCTGAAGGATCTTCTTAGGTTTACCACTAATTAGACTTGAGCCTGTCTCATTCTGTATTGCATTATTTGCCTTTTCACTGCCATCCTCAAAAGCAATTAGCTTTTCTCACAGTCATCATGTCTTAAAAGTTGCTGTTTAAATTGACCCTGGCTAAAAAATGAAATGAGAAGGAAATTAAGAACGTGGAGTGAAGATACCAGCTCGTTTCCATAAGATTAATTTGGAGGGGTTTTGAGAAGCAGAGTGCAATGCCCTGGGCTGACAATGGCAGGTTGCAGTTGTAGGTAGGGAAATCTGATGTGCTACACACAGGACAAGAAGTAGTTGTTGGATATGTAACTAGTGCTGTAACCAGGCACACACAGAGCAAAGAATCACAGAATCATAGGATCATTAAGGTTGGGAAATCTTAGCAACACAGGCTGGGGGATGAAGGGATTGAGAGCAGCCCTGTGGAGAAGGATTTGGGAGTATTGGTTGATAAGAAGCCCGACATGGGCTGCTAAGCCCAGAAAACCAACTGTATCCTGAGCTGCATCGAAAGAAGTGTGGCAAACAGGTCAAGGGAGGTGATTCTGCTTCTCTGCTCCACTCCTGTGAGATCCCATCTGGAGTGCTGCATCCAATGCTGCATCCACTCCAGCTCTGGAGTCCTTACAACAAGGAAGATATGCTGGAGAAGGTCCAGGGGAGGTCAAAAATAACCCGAGAGCTGGAGCCCCTCTCTGATGAAGAAAGGCTGAGACCGTTGGGGTTGTTCAGCCTGGAGAAGAGAAGGCTCTAAAGAAACCTTATTGTGGCCTTTAGTACTTAAAGGGGGCCTGATAAGAAAGATGGGGACAAGCTTTTTACCAGCATGTGTTGCAGCAGGACGAGGAGTAATTGTTCTGAACTGAAGGAGGGTAGATTCAGACTAGATCTAAGGA
>VWZY01001528.1:29483-42501 GCA_013399075.1 Chloroceryle aenea | reverse complement strand
ACTTTCTAGGAAACAAGCTGCGGGAGTGAGGGGATTTAAAGGGTCTGACAGTGCTTAGACTCTTGTTAGTGACTTGGGAGTGAGGGGATTTAAAGGGTCTGCCAGTGCTTAGACTCCTGTTAGTGACTGGTTTTAAAGAAGTGTCTCCCTGAAATGGGAATCCTGATCCTACCCGTACTCAGTTCTCATTTCCATGTGCAGTCTGAATGCCTCCAGTAAAGTTGTAGTGGTTGCAGCAGAAAAAAACCCCAAACCATACAATTTTGTGCTCCTTTCCTGTCGGCAACTGAGCACCACTGCAGCTTTTCAGCTCTGAAATCTCCACCACGTATGTTTGGAGACGGTGCCTCCTTTGAGAACGTAACTGCAGTATTAAAACATCGGGCTTAGCGTGAGTCTGAGGTAGGAAAAATAAATAAACCACCCAGTAAAAAAACCTCGTGGGGGTTTTTTAATGCTCATTGGGTGAAGGATAGATAAAAGATGAAGTTTTCTTACAAATGCAGCTCGCTAACAGAATGGAAATGGCTGTCTGGTCAAAATTTCCCCAAAGTTTTCTCTCCTTCTGCAACTTGGCTAGATGAGCTCTCTCCGGAGAAAAATCCTCAGGGGCTAGATTTCAAAATTATTTTCATATAGAAATTGTACCCAGAGCACCTCACAATTTGTGAGGTCATGTTAAATGATTCATGGCTAATCCTCAGGGGCATATTGGCTGCAGAGCAGTTTAAATTAAAAGTTTCATTAAATGCTTGAATGGTGGTCCACAAGCAGAGCTGAGGCTTGATGATGCCCTGTGATTAAATTTTTTGACTTTTATTAACTTTATTTCTTTTTTCCTGTTACTCTAGAATGTCTATCAAGTCTTCTGAACCTTGGAGATACTTTAAAAGACACTAGAGCCATTATGGAGAGAAGGAGAGGGAGAAAGGGAAAGGATTTTGCTCCGATGTGTGTAGCACATCCCATGTGCTGGTGCCTCTGATTCTCCATCGCTTTGCACCTTGCTTAATTGATTGACATTTGTGTAAAAAGGTTGCCAAATGATCCTGCATTGCCAGGGGAGTTGCAGGTCGAAGCCATATGATTGCTGCTGCAGGCTCCACCACTGAGGTTATCTTTCCTCCTGATAACTTCATCTCAGTTTAACTGTCACAGATTTTCTCCAGCGAGAGACATCAAACATTTGGTTTCTAAGATACCAGAAGATACATCTTCAAATCAACATTTTACTGTTCCTGCACAAAAAACCATTCACATGAAACTTGTCTTTGTGTGAAAATAGCTCTAGCTGTGCTTTCTGGGCAAGCTGTATTTTCAACCACGTTAGTATTAGCATTAGCAAACAAAAGTAATCCACCTGAGGAGGGGAAGAAGTCACAACTCTTGTTGTAGTACTGGTTTTGTTGGGTTTTGGTGTTGTTGGTTTTTTTTTTTTCCAGAAGCATCATTAAAACTGCAGGGAAATTCAGATTAATTTATGCAATGCATTTGTGTGCTGGTGATAATCCATCTTAAATTCAAGGAGCAAGCTCTTAATTCTAAGCCTTGTAATACATTAAACTCTGAAATTCGGGCACTGAGAATATCATAATTTATTAATAGGATAAAATGATCAGGAAGCATTAAAAGATCTGAATTTTTAATACTCGTATTAGCCTTTGTGCAAGAGATGAATCAGTTGTCCCGGTGTATTAATAAAATAATACTGCAGATGTTCACTCCTCATCAGAGTGTATTGTAAACTAACTAGTCAGGATAGGCTGCTTAAAATATAGGATATTAAATACTACTCTGAGAGCTGTGTTAACTCCCAGAGGATAATTTGAGAGAGTGACAGAAGACACTTCCTAAACAATTCCCAGTGACCCATCCACAGATAACCACTGTTAATGGGAACATCTTGTTGCAAAACCAGCCTAAGATTGGGCAGGTGCAAAGCCAAGAGAGATCCCTAAAACTTCTTCATGTGGAGATTTACCCGGAGTGTAAAGTCAGTGTAAGTTAGTTATGTAAAATAACACCTATTTGTTTGGTTTTGTTATTGCAGTTCTAGAAAGATTGAAGAGGATGAATATGAAGACGGAACAAGTAACCAAAAATGGGTTTTAGCTCCCAAAACACAAGACACAGATGTGACTCTCATCCTGAACAAGCTGTTGAGAGAGTATGACAAAAAGCTACGGCCAGATATTGGAAGTAAGTACTCCCTTCTGCCCCAGTGAGGAGACACATCTGTAGGTGCAGAAAAGACATGATGTTACCTTTTATTTACAAATGCCTGGGAAAGTGAAGGTTAAGTTGTTGTGGGTTCTTTTTTTTTGGGCTGGAGTTCATTTATAGGGAGTTATTTAAGAATGCTGATTATCATGGGGAGGTGTGGTGGTAATTTAGGGTGCTAAACTCTGGTTTCCTTGTACAGAGCTGATGTAGAAGGGCTAACTCTAAAGTATTCAGCAGGTCTTTGGTAGAGTCAGGAACATCCGTCTCTCTTTTGTCATCCCATACATGCAGATGAAAAGCTTCTGCTCTGAGAAGTGATCAGAACTCCAGAATATTAAAAGCAAAAAGTAGGACACAGTAAGAGAAGAATGTGCATCTACTCCCTTTAAAGTGTGATCATGAAAGTCATGTTCCCTAATGGTGAGAAGGCAGCACTAGGATTTGCCTGGGAATAGGTCAACTCTAGAGCTTTTCTTCCCCAAACCAGCAGAGATCTATCTCCCAAAGAAATCTGATTTTGCGAGCAGTTCTACCACATATGGGTATTAAATTTACATAAGAGCCCATAAATAACTATTTTNTGTATAATGAGACTGTTTCAAACCAGTATTTTTTTTACCTGGTTGTGGTTATTCCCTGTTTGCCTTCTTTGCATCCGTAGGTCAGGATGGCTGTGGCACAACCACTTGCTTGTTCCCAGCAAGTTTTTCTGACAGAAATCAGACACAACTTGTTATTTATGTTTAGGGAACCTTGGATATCCTTTAGAATGAACTGGGAATGGTCAAAACAATTACATAATGTAATTTACTTTTCCTAAATCTTTGCAGATTAGAAGGAGAATTCCTACCACTGGTTATAAGTGACTCTACTGCTTGCTGGTGGCAGATGTATGGATGTATTTTCTAGTACATGAATCATTTGGGCCAGTTTAGAGGGAAGTAAGAGCCATGTGTATGTATTCTCCATTAAAATTATTAATATCTCATAGATCCATATTAATATAACAGTTCCAGGGGAAAAAAAGCTGTGCTGTGACATGAAAGCATTTTGTTTTGTTTTCCACAGTTATTACTTTGATTTTCTGTAGTATTTACAAAGATCTTAGTTGATAGATGTGTCTGTTTTCAACACAGTGATATTTCTCTCTTTCTCTCTCCTGAGTTTGTCATCCTGGATTTAGCCAATCTTAACTATCTGATGGAGAAGAGCCTTAATGCAGTTCCTCACCCGTGTCAACATCTGGAAGACTTTCTCAGACCGATATTTTATTTTACTTTGTACACTGTGTTCTCAGATCACTGACTTCAGGCACTGTAAATTATGTTATGCCCATGTGGGGCAAGGCAATCATTCAGTGTCCCCATGTCAGTTGCCATAACATCAGTAGAGGTCAGAACTACCTCACAGCACTGGAAAATCCTTGTTACCAAAACAATTCCTTTTGTTTCCTTTCCACAAACTTCCATAAATCCTGTTTTAGAGAAAGGAGTTAAATTACACAGCTCTTCATATATTGTACTAAACAGAGATTTTACACTTCTAGACCACATCTATTTCTATCAAGCATCTCAGTCCTAGGCCATTTTTCTCTTTGATAAGGATCTGGCTATTTCAGAACTTGAGCCGAGATGTGTCTGTTTTCAACACGAGTTAGTTCACCTCTGCTTCCTCCCCCGGTCCCTCTTCCCTCCTCTCTTCCCTTTGATCCACATAAATAACACTGCCCTTTTGAAGCTGAGGAGCTGCTGCATTTGTCACGGGAAGCACGAGGGGAATGTCAGAGAATCAGGCACTCCAATTTCTCTGGCCGGTGCCTCGCACACAAGCACATCTTCCTTGCCACCTGGGATCTCCAAATGAGATGGTTGACTTGTCCTGGCAACTGAACTGTGTTCCTGCCCTGGAGGTCCCAGTCTTAATATGAATACAAATCCTTTGTATTAATACAGATCAGCTAAAGCATGACACTTATCAGTTAAAGCACCAGGAAAAACAGTAGCAGACCATATACCAGAGCCAAACAATAAGAATAGTTATGCCTTGTGAGGAGAGACCAACACCCACCACTCTACAACCTCCTTTCAGGCAGCTGTAGAGAAGAAGACTGGCAAACGAAAGGTATTGAAGTGCATGCTGGCCCAGCCAGTGGCTTTTCCGTGGTCAGTCACCCTTCCCAGGGCAGTGGATGTCCTGGCTAGCTCAGGGATGCCCAGGTACTACCTGGCATGGTACAGGAATATTCCAAGCACCCACTTGCTATAATATAGGCACTGAGCTCTTCAGTAACCACGTCAGCCCCAGGTGAGGAGTACAGCCACCCAGCCACCCTCCTTCCTCTCACCCGACTCAGCCCTAAGAGCGTGGTGGGTCCGTGCTAAGATTCAAGTCCAGGACTTGCTTTTTCCTTTCTTTTTTTTGTCTTCTGCTGGTCTGTACTTGGCCTGGACTCTCATGTAGCTATGACTGCTGGTCAGATCACATACTTGATCTACACTCAGCAGCACAGGCATCACCTGCAAGGTTCCAAGACAGGATTTAGAAAGAGTGGATTGAACGACCTAGGTATTAGGCAAAAGAGTTAGCCTGTGAGGACTAGAAGTGTGACAGCTTAAGAGGACCTGTCTAGCTAAGAGGGGACATTGGAAACAAAGCAGGGGAATCTCTGACTGCATCTCCCACCACACACATGGCAGAGTTCTTGTCTCCGTAAATATCTCGGCTTGTGAGGGTTTTCATTCTGACAGCTTTCCATTTTACCACAGAACTTTGGAATTGAAAAGGAAAAAAAGAAAAAAAAAAAGAAAGAAAGGAAAGCACCTCACCCTGAACAGCTTATATCAATGTATTGGTTAGAATTAGATCACAAAAGTGTTTTCTGGAGACAAAGCATCTTTTCCACCTCTTTTTAAACAGCTACAATCATAGGGTTGAGAATTGTGGGTCTGTTGCATGGCATAAAAGAGAGCAGTCCCAGGTAGAGTAGTCCTGAACTATGAAGGTCTTAAAATCTTTGATAGGCAAGTACTCTGGAGTTTGTCATCCTTTGAAGTAAAGACCTGTTTGATGGATTTACAACAGTGCAGTAAGGTTACTTATTTGGCTTTTCCTTCCATGTCACACTGGCTTAAACCCTGACATTTAGTAGGACTAAGTTCTGGCCCTGAAATTTTACTTCCTCTTTATTAATAAAATGAGAACAGAAATAATAGGCAAATCATCAGGCCACAGAGTAGAATAATGATGATTACAGACAGAAACATCTCAGCCCTATTTAGTCTATTAATAAACCACATTTTTGCCATTCCTCTATTTTTGATCTGATTTAAAAGGCAAGTTCCATTTAAAAAAAACCCCAACCCAAACAACAATGAAGCAAGCCAAAGGTAAATTAAATAGCACATGACAACACATATTTCCTTCAAAGTCAGTTTAATGAAACCTTCTCTCTCACCTTCCTTAATGGATGGACACCTGAGTCCACAGTGGAGTCCTGCAGAAGAAAATCTACTTTTATTACCCTGCATTTTTTTGTGCTTCTCTTCATATGGAGTGTAGGTTGCCTTAGAAAGATAGCAAGTTTGAACAGTGGGTTCTTCCACTCATCAAGAGCACGCCATGAAGAGCAGTTAATCTTGAGTTACCTTTTGGTAGGTAGTGCTTTGCTTACCTCAAGGAGAAGACCCACTACCCAGGGAAACTGAAAGCAGAGTGTGGTCATAAGTATTAGAAATTAAGTTAAACCAAGCTAAAAACCCAAATCAAGGAATAGAAAGTTACAAGACAGAATTTCCTGTGCCTCAGTTTCTTAGCTGACAGCTGGGTTTGCAGCTGACACTTCTTGCTGTGGTCAGTCAGAATGAAAAAACACCCGAATTCCATTTTTAATGCTGCAGAAGGCTTCTATAAATGTGTTTATCTTATTCATCTGGTTTTCCTATACTTCCTAGCACTTGGTTTCTAAGCTGCCTGCCTTCTTTATCAAAAAAAAAAACAGTCAAGCTGGTATCATATCAGACTTGAGGCAAGAGTGTGTTCGGAGAGACGAAGCAAGCATGAATAATACCAATTGCACTGGTGCTCGTGGAAAGGGTAGAAAAAAATAGTGGGATAATTTATACTGCGTGTTGCATCCTCTGTTTCTCAAAGGCATCACTGTTCTGGGAAGGCTACAAATCACTTGGTCTCAGCCTATGCTCTGAGGTGCTTTCCCCACTAATGCCCCCTTTCCCCTCTTCTGATTCCACCGCAGTGACGAGACTCCTCTTGGTTTCTCTAGATATCTGTACAGCATCTAGTGTTCTCCTGTATTTATTGTGTATTTATGAGCCCAAATAAGTTCTCTTTGAAGAATGAAAGTGTATATGCATCTATTTCTATGTGTATATTTACATACATGCACAGGTACATACAATTTCATGCTTATCTACCTCTCAACTCTGACCATTCTAGCCATCTTGAGCATCCAGCTGGTTTTCTTTTCTCCTCAAGTATCTTCCTAACCATTAGGCAAGCTCCTGAGGATGAGAGCAGTCTCACAAACAGCCGTGCAACTCTCAGTACCTTAAGCAGGTTTCTGCAAGGGTAGCTGGTAGAAATAGGTGTGCTCATTTGTGCTGAAGTTCTGCCCGAGATGCTTTACTGTATCATCTCGTCAGGGTTTAACAGCAGTTTTCTTCTTTAAGCAGTTAAAAGTTCTCTCTGTAACTAATTGAAGCAGCTTCTCGGTGAGGGCAAGGAGCAGATCTGTTGGGTGAGAAGGCACAACTTTTATTCTGTTGCCTTTTCAAGGAGATGTGCCTTTTCAAGCACATTCCTAATGAAAACCTGGAGTTCTGAAGCTGTATCACAACCTTTCTTCTGTCTGACCTGCCTGCCTAGCAGGCCACACAGAACTGAACCCTGGAGTGCACCATAGGCTGTTACCACTCTGGCTGTCAAGCTATTTTTTTTTCCTAGCTGCTGACTGCCATACCTGATGCTCTTTAAATTAGCTCCAGCAAGGTTTCCCTGTATGTGGTGACAGAGGGTTGCTTATTGCCTCGCAGATCAAAATATTTCCCAGATCACAGTGCAGAGAAAGCTGTAAACTGTCAGGCAAGGTCAAATCACTACTTTCTGCTCTAAGTATTTTAAATTTAATTTTATTTATGTATATATTTATTTATTTTGGGGCTAGCCTGCAAAAAAAAAACAGTGCCAGGCATAACAGGAAGGGCTGAGAGAGACCGTCGTCACTTAGGGATTGGTTATAGACAGTTGTACCTGGAGAGGTGTCCCATGAGTAAAGTTACTACACAATGGGAAGGAGAGGGAATGACTTCTGTTTGTGTTCTGGCAGCACTCAGGAAGAGAAAGAAGTCCTGGACCCAACTTCTGTAGTGTTAGGCACTGCAGAAGATTATGAGGATTAGTCTAATTTAGGTTTATATGGAAGAAGAAACTTGAACAACCCCCTGGTGAGGATGAGGAGTGCTGTGGATAAGACTCAGCTAGGAACCATGGCTGAACATCTCTCCTCTCAGGACAGGCTGTGAGAGTTGGGGTTGTTCAGCCTTGAGAAGGCTCCAGGATGACCTTCCAAGGGGGCCTTCAAGAAAGTTGGAGAGGGACTTTCCGTGAGGCATTGTACTACAAGGACAAGACATAATGTTTTTAAACTAGAAGAGGGTAGATATAGACTAGATAGATATAGATTAGAAATTAGGAAGAAGTTCTTCTCATTTTGTGGGTGGTGGAACCCTGGAACAGGTTGCCCAGAGCAGTTGTAGATGCCCCAACACTGGATGTGCTCTAGACCAGGTTGGGTGGGGATTTGAGCAACCTGGTCTAGCAGGAGGTGTCCCTGCCCATGGCAGGGGGGTTGGAACTGGACGATTTTTATGNTTCAGCCTTGAGAAGGCTCCAGGATGACCTTCCAAGGGGGCCTTCAAGAAAGTTGGAGAGGGACTTTCCATGAGGCATTGTACTACAAGGACAAGACATAATGTTTTTAAACTAGAAGAGGGTAGATATAGACTAGATAGATATAGATTAGAAATTAGGAAGAAGTTCTTCTCATTTTGTGGGTGGTGGAACCCTGGAACAGGTTGCCCAGAGCAGTTGTAGATGCCCCAACACTGGATGTGCTCTAGACCAGGTTGGGTGGGGATTTGAGCAACCTGGTCTAGCAGGAGGTGTCCCTGCCCATGGCAGGGGGGTTGGAACTGGACGATTTTTATGGTCCCTCCCAGTCCAAACCATTCTGATTCTGTGATAATTCCCTTTTTCTTTTCCTTTTTTTCTTTGAGGGGAAGGAAAGCAGATGGTCTTTATTTCAGAAAATTTATATTCTGATTCAGCCACCAAACTGGAAATCCATTAACTGTCCATTTCCATGAATAAGACAGTAAATATGAAGACTATTTTAGTGCCACTCATATCCCATGCATTATGTGTAAGCACATCTACGTGAGGAGAGGGATATTCCTAGGGAAGGGGTTGCTATACAATGCAAACAAGAACAGCCTCTCTTCTAGGTGGGAGGGTAGAAGGGATTCTCAGTTGTCTGCAGGAGATTGAATTCTTCAGTGTCTGCAGTAATTGATGCTTTCTTCTGCAGACTTTGCCATGAACACTTCTAGGATATTAAAAGTGAGGCTGAGTGAGGGGTAAACTACTCTATGATCACTCCAAAGTCCCAGGTTTAGATTTCGAAAACTGTGATTTGTGTTTGTGTTTTAAACTGTAGAACAGCTTGAGTTGGAAGGGACCTTAAAGATCACCCAGTTCCAACCCCCCTGCCATGGCAGGGACACCTCCCACTAGACCACGTTGCTCAGAGCCCCATCCAGGCTGCTCCTAAATACTCCCAGGGATGGGGCATCCACAACTTCTCTGGGCAACCTGTTCCAGGGTCTCACCACCCTCAGAATGAAGAGCTTCATCTAATGCCCAATCTAAATCTGCCCTGCTCTAGTTTCAAACCATTGCCCCTTGTCCTGTCACCACATGGCTTTATTAAAAGTCCCTCCCCTGCTTTCCCATAGCCCCCTTCAGATACTGGAAGGCTACTATAGAATCTTCCTGGAGCCTTCTCTTCTCCAGGCTGAAGAGACCCACCTCCCTCAGCCTGTCCTCGCAGGAGAACCATGACATCATGATGATGTGATGTAAATAAATAGATTGATTGCACCTAATCCTCGTCCGGTGCCAGTGTAGTCCATCAAACGTGGGCTCTTTCCAAATCTAGAGTGGGAAGAGTTCTGATTAGTCTGGGCTGTTGACAGTTTTTTCATGCTTACATTCTGCTTTTCTAATTGCTTAACCGTGGAGCTGAGTAAAGGGGAATTTCTGCCTTTGGTTTCTGACCTGGTTTGGTTCACAGCTTCACAACTGTCAGGGGAAACACCCTACTTTTTACTCATCCTTCTCTCAATGTGTCATACTGAAGGAATTTTATTCCAATGCAGTGACCCTGAAGACCTGCAATTTAGTGTTTGTACTTAAAAAGAAAAAAAAAAAAGTGATTTTACTTTTTTTTTTAAAGGTTTGATTTCTCTTTTGCATTTTTATTTTGTTTCATATTTTTTCAGAACACCTAAATTAAATCAAATGCTGGAAAGCAACACTTTAATCTGAAGCTTATAGTACTTAAATATATAGAAATATTTTAGCATTCAAACACTTTGTTTTTCTGAAACTAATCTCATAGTTTAATGCAAGTGGTACAGTTCTTTGCAGAGAGTAACAGGCAGTAAGTTCTCCATGGGAAAGCAATTGGCCCTTGTGGACAAGAAGGCCAATGTTATTTTGGGGTGCNCCCCCTGGCTCTGTTCCTGTGTGGGCTGCCCTGGGTGCCCCTGCTCTGGCAGGGGTTTGGACTTGATGCTCTCCAGAGCTCCCTTCCAACCCCCACCATTCTGTGTGTGATTCTGTGAAAACTGCTCTTTTGCCTCACTTCTAAGAAGACACTTGTATCTCTGCAACGCTTTGCACATGGTCTGTGGGGTTGACAAAGATCTACTAGAGGTATGTTGGAGAGAGGCCTTTACCTCAATACTTAGCAGCACGGTCCCTTACCATGCAACCTTCTCTTTGTGAATATAAATAATTCATTCACAAAGATAACTCTGGTTTAGAGTTTTATTTCCCAACAGTGCTGAAATGCTTTGATAGAAACTTGGACAGAGTATTTTTTGTCTTTCTTGAGTGGCACTGCAATTGGGAAAGTTGGGTTGACAGTTAATGTTTGTTTAACTTTTCAACTGTCAGACCCCAGACTATATGTAGCAGCTGCTAGATCTTCCATGACTACACCTAAGAGATCTGCCAGGAGATGGGGAGTGTAGCAGACAGACTTTTGTGACTCTATGAATTATAAGTCAGGGAAAAGTCAAAAGAAGTCTGACATAGTAATCAGCATAAGAAAATCAGTTTCTCTTCTCTCTTTCTTCTGCAATTACCTAGACTATGCTGGCTCTTTGAAGTCCAGAAGTATATTTAGAAGTCTTTATTTATTTACTTTTTTATTCAAGAGGGTTCTGAGCAATATAGTAAAACCACAGAATCACAGGGGCATGGCAGGGGTTGGAAGGGACCTCCAAAGATCAAGTCCAACCCCCCTGCCAGAGCAGGACAGACCTGAGCAGATAAAAACCAGTCAGATGTACAGTGCTACCATTGCCATTTTGAGGTTGTGGCACAAAGTAATAAATGATTGTGTCATCTTTGAACAAGGAAAGCTTTCTGCACATGTTATTTTAAATTATTGTTGCTCTTTTTTTTTTCAGTTATATGGTTTTCTTATGACTGCTCCAGACCTCAGTTGCTGGCTTGGTAGACTTTGCAGGAACTGTTCTGTCTTATGGTATTGCATAAAAACTCCTTCACTCCTATGAATATAAGGAAAACAAAAAGGGAAGCTTTAGGGTTTGATTATAAAACCAGCCTAACCATGAAGATCTACAGTTTTCATTCCCAAACAATGTAATACTGGAAAAATTATAGCTTGTGGAAAGTTGAACCAAAAAGTGCTGGAGGCTGATTGACAGTGATAGTGGGATATGAAGAATAAAAGTGATTTGTAGTTAATTGATGGAGTCCCTTTATGGGCACGGTGTCATTCACACTCCTGGACAGAATGGCAGCAAAATGTACTGTGTGAATAAAATACCCTGTCCAGAAGACTGTGTTCTCACCCTGGGGGTTCTGTCATCTGAATATTATTTCAAGTCTTCACCCACTTTTTGATGATCCTTTTTGATTTTCATTTTCAGCCCAGTTTTGGTAGTTTGATCCCAAAATATAGGGGTGGCTGTTGTGTCAGAGCTTCTCTGTATCAAGTGGAGGGCTCTGACCTCTATCTGTTGTTCAAGCCCATTGTCTTCTATGCAGAAAGAATGAGTCTTTTTATTTTCCTCACTGATATCTTTTAAGAATCATAGAATCATTTAGGTTGGACAAGAGCTTTAAAATCATGGAGTCCAACCAGAAACCCACTACTGCCAAGTGCACCACTAAGCCATGTCACTAAGTGCCCCATCTACATGCCTTTTAAATACCTCCAGGGATGGTGACTCAACACTTCCAGTCCCTATGTCTTTCTTCAAATGTGGTAATGTGTCCTAAAATATAGAAGCTGATCACAAGTGTCCCTGAGGAGTGACTTGTTAGTATAGCCATTTGTTTTATGGGACAAACAGGTAAGGAGGTGTCACCTATATAAGGTCACAGAGGGAAATATTAATAGTCACCATCACTAATGCAAACACTATCATCACTGCTACAGTTACTGATAACTCTGTAACAATTCATCACAACTTTATCCCAATTTAAACATAACAAATGATGTGCTAATGAGATAATGGCAAATATCATTATACAGTAATTTCCAAAAAATACCTCATTACTGTCAAGCCAATCTTGTTGGTCTTCTGCATTCAGAAGTCTTGTGCAACTTAGGTAGAGTAGTTGAAGTGGGTGTGTTCTTCTGGAACAGAGCTCATGTTGGTTTTGTTAAGTGGTTGTGTGCCTTGTACTAATTGCTTTGCTTCAATAAATAGTTGTATATTGATCTGTTACATTTTTACCACTGGTGTTTTGGGTAAAACCAGAATAATTTAGAGCAGAGAGTTTCCTCCAGAGAGTTTCTTGAACAAGGTAAGAAAAAATTACATGTTAGAAGAGCTCAACCAGTTCTACTCATGTTTAAATGAGCTTCCCATAAAAATATTTCTAAATATTAAAGTTTAAAAAGTAATTCTAAATATTTATGATTTGTGCAGGAATATAAATGTTGTTTGGATAGACTTCAAAAGTGGAAGAAGCTTTCTGGAGGAAGAGAAGTGGTTTCATTCATGAAATAAGCATCAATTCTGAATAGTGGAGATAGACCAAAAATTAAGAGGTATTTTAAAAGGACAGGATAATTTGAAGTATAAATAAGCATAATAAAATGTCAGGAACTTAATGCAGATTTTTCCCCTTCATGACTTGTTAAATTGTGTAACAATCCCTTTGACAGTTCCTCAAAATTCTTTTAAAATTCTCATGAGTTATCCGTTGAGATTTTTACATACGTGATCAGCTTGCATATGTTGAGGAGTAAAGTCCTCACAAGAGAGATGGATCTACTGGAGAGAGTGCAAGGGAGGCTACGAGGATGCTGAAGGGACTTGAGCATGTCTTCTGGAGGAAAGGCTGAGAGCCCTGGGGCTGTTTAGCCTGGAGAGGAGAAGCCTGAAAGTGCATCTTATGAATGTTTAAAAATATCTGTCAAGTGGAAGGGGCCAGTCTCTTTTCAGTGGTACCCTGT
>VWZY01001528.1:16467-29251 GCA_013399075.1 Chloroceryle aenea | reverse complement strand
TCGATGCTCTCCAGAGGTCCTTCCAACCCCTACTATTCTATGCCTCTGTGTTTCTGTGTCTTTACAACGTGATAATGACACACCAGCTGGTATAGAAGCACTCTTCTGTCTGTCTCAAAGCCATGGCATTTGGCATCAGATGGGGACTATTAACTAAATATTGGTTTGACCTTAGCTTTGTTTGCAGATATTTTGATTGGCTTGATAAATCCCCTCCTCAGTTAAACCCAACATATTTGAAGATGAAATGCCTGTGATAAGCTGTTAGCTAACCTCAGATCACGCTGTGCAGCACCCTAACCCTGCAGTTACTTGGATGTGCTTACATTGGCTTTTAGGGAAAGTTAACTACCAGATATTAAGGAGTATTGCAGAGAACCTTGAGAAAATTGGTACATTTGTCGACAGCCTTTAATTACTCTCCTGCATGGGCTCTACACATGGTTCTGCCAGTAATTTTTCTAAGTTTCTGACAGCAATTTAGAACTCTTTTGGCTGATCCCTCTATCAAAACAGTACTGAGGAGCCGAGTATCATTTCTAATCTTATTACCAATTGTTCGTGAGGTATTTACACTCCCATTTTTCAATCAACAAGGCTGTGAGGATTTTCTTAGTGCAAGAAGAAAGGCTTTGCTTGCAACTCAACAACTCCATGTAGGGTTTCAATCAGTCCGTGAACTGAGTGCTCACAAATGCACGTAGTACACAGAAAAACTGAACAGACATGGAAATAATTGGCAATGCCTTACATCTTTCCATGAAACTCAGGTTATTTTGAAGACTGGTAGAGGGCGAGTTCTTTCTGATAAGGCATGATAACTTGAAGACTCAGTTATTTTCTTTTTCTTCATGCATTTTGGCTAAATAATCTTAAAAACTTTGCCTTATTGTGGTTGGAATTTCGACTTCATCCCGTGATAACAAATCTAAAATTTATACCTGATGCTTCTCCCAATTTATATCTGTTTATAGGCAGGAGAGAACATGTGTAACAAGAATTATTCTCTTTTGTCTTTTCTTTTACAAAGGGAACACATATTTGCTGTGCTATCATAGTACAACTGTATTTTCTACCTCTGACTAGGAAAACAAAATATCATTCAAAGGAACTTTCAGTCTTTTGTTGTTGTTCTTGTTGCATTGATATAATAGCTTACCTGTGTCANCAGGATCCTGCTGGCCTTCTTGGGTATATTACTTTTATTTTTAATTTGAATTTCTCCAGGAATGTCTAAGGCTAGATGCTGATTTAATTTGACATAAGAAGTTACTGTTCCTTAGTTTCCTTCAGTTTCAAGATTAGACCTTTACTGGGAGCAAGACCAAACTCTCTTCAGCATTAACAAACAGTGCTTCAGGTTTTTTCACTCCGTCCTGAGTTCAGCTTAATTATCACCAGCAGCTGCTGGCCCAAGCAGTTGGGAGCAGCCACAGTTGGGATAAACACCTGCCCCAGCCAATGGGATATTCACCACCACACCCAGTCAGCTCCCTATATAAGGGGAGGGCTGGCCTGCAGAAGGTTTGCCTGTTTTCGTCTTGTTCAAGAGGGTGGCTTGAGCCTGTGACCAGAGCAGGGAAAGTGGAGTCTCAGGTACAGCATTGTGGCTTATATCCCTCACTTTGTCTATTGTTTCACTAGTACTGTTGTTACTAATGTTTGCGTCTTCTCTTTTTGTGTTGTTTTATTTATTAAGCTGTCCTTATCTCAACCCATAGGCTCTTGAATTAGGTTTTTTTTTCCCCTCCTCCTGAGTCTCCTCATCTCACAGCAGGAGATGTAGAGGGGTGTGGGGGGCAGTGGTGCATGAGTTTTAGCTGCTGGCAGAAGTTAAACCAAGGAGGAGAATTTGGCCCAGCACATTCAGGAGAAATTACCATCTCATAAACTATTCATACACTTAACTGCAATGATTAAACAAAAATGGATTCCAAGCACTGTGTTCTAGTCCTGACCTTTGTCCCTGATCCTGCTGAGATGCCAATTTGTATGACTACATCTAGTATCATTAATGTTCACCAGAAC
Source organism: Chloroceryle aenea (assembly GCA_013399075.1). Classification (NCBI taxonomy): domain Eukaryota; kingdom Metazoa; phylum Chordata; class Aves; order Coraciiformes; family Cerylidae; genus Chloroceryle; species Chloroceryle aenea. The sequence goes on along the minus strand of VWZY01001528.1, from coordinate 27,223 downwards.
TCGTTAGTGTTGAACTTCCAGCTAGATATGTGCATAAGCCCTAAAAAGATCAGATTCCTTGTATGCTATCTTGGTAAAAGAACTCGCTGGAGTTCCCTGCTATTACCAATTCCTATGTAATCACATTTATTACTGCATTTTGAGGCAAGTCTCATTACCAGAAGCTGCTAGCCTCCTATTTAGTTATTACTGGGTACAATTAGGATTGCATTAATCAGTTGTGCTTGTTCAGCTGAGTTCAGATTTCTTTTTGCTGAAGGGAAGATCCAAGTTCCTAAGCCCTTACTTCAGACAATTTGAAACCATGACCTTAAATAATCTTGTATGTTCTGACCACATACAGCCAAAGAAGTGTGATAACCATTAGAATGGTTATCACCTTTAACCACTGTTTGTGCCCAATTTAATGTCTGTTTTTGGAAGCACTAGCTCTAGTCTTCCTGATGATGTGTATGTGCCAAAGTCTTAACAAGAGAAGCCAGACTGTTTATTTGTTTCAGATACTTTAAAAGTATCTGAAGTCTAATTCTTAGTCTGAAATGCGGGGCATGAGGGCAAAAAGAATTCATTTCTACACATGAAGCTTCTTGTCTGTCTTCAGCTTTGTACCAGATGGCTTCTTAAGCTTTAGACAAATGAACTGTTAACCACCTAAGAGAAGCTTCCCACAGAGCTGTAGTATTTAACTGTTCTTCATTTCTCTGCTCAGTAGCTTCTCAGAGGAAAGCTCTGAGTGCCTGATGTACCTGAATTTTCTTCATTAGAGGGGGCTTGGGGATTAATGCAAAAAAGTCCCGAGTTCAGAATAGTTCCTTAATATGGTTGTTTGAATTTGTTTGTGGAGATTTTTGAAGATCATGGAGAGGGGAAGGTGCCTCTGTGGGGAATTGAGGTGTCTAACAGAAGCTGTTGGCCTGCTGGGGCCAAGTGTGCATCAGTTCTGGTAATGCAAGCTAGAACAGGACTTATACTTACTTAGGAATTTGCTTTTCAGGGTAAGACTGGTGTTATTTTATTTAGGCTATGTCACCAGTAGGAGCTATCTGAGTAAAGTTCAGCATGGACACTGACAACACAGCTGCTAAAAAGCAGAATAAATCCTAGGGGCCTCAGCTAAAGAGTACAGAGCTTCTCTTGGCCTTNTCCAACCCCTACCACTCTGTGACTAAATCCTAGAAGCCTGAAAGCATGGAAGGTCTTGTGCAAAATTTGCATTGACTAAACCACATTCAAATACCTTTGGATGAGTGAATGCAAAGGGCTGAAGGGAATGAGTCTAAATTGACAGGAGAAGAGTTGCTTAAGTTTAGCTAAATGGATTTCATAGCGATTTTCCTTTAACTTAAAGATGATTTCAGGGCTGTTGAGGTGAGAAGATCAGGAAAGATTTTTTTTGGTGTGGAACAGACATGCTAAAGGAGAAAAAAAAATAATATGCTGCCTTATTTCTAGTTACATGTCAGTCATCTTAGATTTTGCCTTTGAGCTCATGTGCTTAGCACTGAAAGTTTCTTTAACAAATTACTGCTGAGATAAATGGGGTTCATGATGATCAAGTGTTACAGGCTGTAATTTATGGCAATTTTTGTTGGGTGGGAGGAAAAGAAGCTTGTCTTCCTGAAAAATATATAATCCATATTTCTCCAGAGTTCTACCTGAGGAGTAGACCTTACAGTTACTGATGAAGAAAATATTTAAAGTTATTATTTATGGTTTCTGCAAAATAATACTACTTTTTTCTTTTCCTCCCCAGTAAAACCGACGGTTATTGATGTTGATATTTATGTCAACAGCATTGGTCCTGTATCATCAATAAACATGGTAAGTGACTTGATACCAGCTTTTGAGAAAGACATCAAATACCACTGGGATAAGGTGTTTTGATTGCTGATTTAGTTCTGTGTTCAGCTATAGCTGTTTTTTATGTGGCTCTTTTGTGTCTCTCCAAAAGAATGAACCTACATATTATGCTCTCTGTTGTCTACCACAGAATGCTGGAGATCTTGAATGGTAAAATAGCCATCTGAGGAAAAAATAAGTGTGAAACAAAGCTGTTGTCAAGAAAATTCTTGAGTTAAAGTTTCTGGAGTAGGTTGGACATGCAGAGCTTCATAATGTGGAGTTGGTGAGAGTCATCATGTGCTATCAGTATATTTCTTTGAAATTCATTATCTCTTCAGTGGTTACTTTTAGTTCACTGAGTTATCAACAGTATTTAGCCCTAGAGTTCAAGTCTCAAGAAGTTATGCATAGCTGCACTGTATGTGTAAAGGAGGAGGAACTGAAAGGATCTGTGTGATGGTGTGACAATAGTGAATCTAGCAGAGCATACCAGTTGGTCAGCTGTGGTGGTCTTCTTAGCTGCAGGGTGTTCCTCAGCTCTGCAGCAACACATTCAAACTTAGAAAGCAAGCTCAATGTTTATGTAGCTGTGGAGTTTCGGGCTACTGTGGCTGCTTGTGCAACTTCAAGTTTGAATTCAGCACAGGATTTGTCTTTATAAATGTTAAATACAACTTGGAAACAGTGGACCTCTTAATATCCTTATTTATTTAAAGGTCTTATTCTAACTCCTTCAAAGCAAAGGCTTTCTCTTGTTCACAGTGACATTGAAAGGCTGCTGTGTACAATGGTCATATAAGGATCTAATAAATCCACTGCATGTATGTTCTGTAATTTTGGAACAAGAGCTCCTGAGTTTGAAAGGTTGGTCATTCCTGCTGATTGCTTTAGCCTATGGATATGGGAGAATGTAAATCATTGCAGTGCCTCCAGTAGCAGGTGGTCAGACAATCCTCCTCTCCCCAGCAAGGGGAAATCTGGCAATGGCAAGAATTACGTGCTGAGAATGAGTTGGCCATGTATTCAAAGAGTGTGAAATGTATTGGTCATATTTCATGAGAAGCACTGAATGTCATGTAACAGAAGTACCTGCTCCATTCCTGAACTAATAAATAGCTAATTATTGTGCCCTTCCCTGCCTGTGTACCAAAATGGCTTGTCCAGGGAATGATTTATTGGCAGATCTATTCTGCTTATGGTGCTCTGGCTTGCATTTATGTATCTACTCTCTCTTCAAAAGCAAAGGGGGCAATGATGAGGATGCTGACTTTTTGAATTCTTTTTGTTCTTTGCCCTTCTGAATTAGCTCATATATAGCATTTTGGGGTGCTGGAAATGTATGTGGAAGTATAATTAAGAAAGCATTTGATTGGAATAGTTTTGGGTAGGAAGAAGGAAAATATAATAATAGTAGGAACCAGTAGTTCTGGGAGGATTATTATGGCACAGTCAAAACACAACTTGTTTACTTTTCCCTTACCTTGAAATTCAGGACACTTTACAGGGCCAAGATGGAAAGATGCACCAATATATCAACTAAAAAAATTCATACTGTAGCTCCTTAATTATCCTAGGAAGACTGTCTGCTATCAATGAGCATATGGTGTAGAGATATTTGTTAGAGCTGAACAAAACCTTCTGTAAGGGCAGATTAACAAAGCAATGATGAAATATAATGTGTAGGTACCTGAAATTTTAAGGGCTCAAGTGTGCTTAAAGCTATATTTAATCTTTTGATTGGAAATGGACTTTGTTTCAGACACACTTGTGGAGAGTATATCCCACTGAAACAGACTGAAGTAGCAAAGCACTTCTGAGTTTTCCTTCTATTCTCAAACCTCATTATCAATATAGGACATTTAACATTAGGAACTGAAGTAGCAAACTTGTATAAAGCCTCCATTTCTGCTCTGTCACTTTGGAGTTCAAAGTTACAGGAGACAGCAGAAATGAGCTTGCAGTCTCAAATTCCTGATGAAGGTGGGAAAACTTCCTCACAAACCCTCAAGCTATATGGTGCTCTATGCTAACTGGTCTCTGCAGTGGCAGAACTGATTGAAGAGTTTCTTCTCCTTGTGTAGGGACTTGTGTTACTTCAGCTGTCTGGCTGCTGTACGTGGTAGCTTTGTGATGCTCTACTGGGCTAAAAAAAACCCAAGCCAAAGTGCTTTTTGGAATTAAAAATACTCATTTATCAATAATAGTTATTAAGTAAACAGTTTTTTGTGTAGCTTGGGAACTGCTAGAGCATGGGTACACAAAGAGCTGAAGAGTGGTTGGAAATTACCTGTGGCAAAGGAAGAGGAAAGGGACAATCTTCAGTCTGATTCCTGTCATACAGCTGGACTCTGAAAGAGAGAGGAGTGTGTGTGAAGATCCTGTACAGAGTTTAGAATTATATTCTGGGAGATAAGAGAAAAGAGTATTCTTGTGAGAATCTACATATGCTATGTTTCTCATCAGGGCAGGAACTTTAAGCTTTTCTCTTCTAAATGATTATTAAAGTTGAGCTATTCTGTCAAGGCAACTCGGCACGAGGGGAGCTGATTGATCAAAAAGCAAGCTGATTACATTGATTTCCATTGCTTCTATTTTAAGAGTGAGATCATCAACAAGTACAAGGAGGACTTCCCTGCTGTGTACCTCCAAACTCAGCCCTCAGCTCTATCACTTTCTTTCTTAATCTGCAGCACTTCTGAGGGAAAATCATGGGGAGCTTCTCTAGAGATCAAACTCTGCAAGTATATTATTGAATAAATTTTCATCAGCACTTAACTTCCTGTGGGTGAAACCTAGAAAGTAAAATAATTTTCCCAAAGTTATCTATTTAATGTGTGTTCAGCTGAATGTTCAAGCCAATTTTGTAAAGCAAAGCTTTTTGGAAGTCAGTAACTTTTGTAATTATCATTAGAGTGGAGTATGAATGTTGATAGCTCATTGTTTCTTTAGCAGTCAGGAAAAAGACATTTGCTACCAGGCATCTGCCTACAACAAAGATAACCTCAACTGTGAGAATACTTGTGGCCCTGAGGAACAAGAAATCCTCTTAGACTGAGGCTGGAAGTGTAAGAAGGGGAAGAAATGTGAGGAATCCCCTGGAAAAGGCATGCAGGCAAGGGAGAAGGAATGTTCTCTGTGACAGAGATGGTGCAGTCCACCTAAGGCAGCTGACCCTGCCTTCCAGACTGTTTGCATCCCCTCCTCTGAGGGCCTCACCAGTGGTTCATTTCCTAGTTGCTTTCCAAAATAGCTGTTTAGAACCTCCAGATTTCCAGAACAGAATAGGTGTGATTGTGAGAAGGTAACATAGATGCTCTTCCATTAGAGACTCATCTTTATGATGACAGTAGAAACTCTGCATACATAGACAGTGGTGACTCTTCCTTCCTTTGTGACATGGAAGATTTCTTTAGGGCACAGGCTAAAAAAAGCTCAGGTTAAATAGCAAGAAATAGGAATTGTGTAAGAATGAATAAGTAAAAGCAGGCTGAATAATGAATGGAGTGATACTAGGAGGTAGTATCAAGTGGCAGTGGCTTTGAAGAAGAAAGTAATTGCAGCATTTTGGGTGTGATGTTATGAAATGACAGAAATGATTGGTACTAGACAAGACTATTTTGAAATTTAAAACTCTGTGATCTTTGAATGCCCATTGAAAAAATGTAGGGTGGCTTTTTAACAGATAAAAGCTATCTGTTGCATGAATAGCTTGATGCCTGTCCTTTATCAGAGACATAATAGGATATGGGCTTGGACTGATTTCAAAGAAGCATAAGCTGGTTGATTTAGAAGTAAATGACACATGGATGCTCTGAGACAAATTAAATCTTCCTGTGTGCATATTATCTTTTTTGTCTTCGTTGTCATCTCTTTGTAAAGTAAGTTCTAGAAATCTGCAACTTGCCATTTCATGTTGCAGTGTCATTAGAGACTCTGACCTGTAGGATGCACAGTATTTGTATTTATCATACAGTTTTATTTCAGCCTTTTCTGTATAGAAAACTTTGTAATCATAATGAACGTGCTTCCACTGCTGTTAGGGATCCTCTAATTTATTTTTTTAATTTAAATATTCATCTGCAATCTTATTTTTTTTCTCACATTATAATGCAAAAAAAGATGTATGAATTCTACATCACTCACATGTCTTTTGTTTGGCTTTGTGTTTGGGTTTTTTTGTTTGTTTTTTAACACTTTCCATTCAAAATGATGTCCAGGAAGCACATGCTTTTGTGTTTAAATCCATGCTTCAGTTTTTGCCAACCCAGTTCTTGTCAACAACAGCAAAAGTTTGTAAAACATAGAACATAATGTGGTTTATGGTAGCCTGGCTTTCTACAGGTAAGCAGTGATGAATTGTGTATAAAAGAACAGACAAAGGAGAGAGATCGTGGCAATATGCAAAGGGAGAATCAGATGCAACTGATGGAGATAAAAATCTCCCCCAGGAGTCCTGTGAGACAGAAATGTAAGCACACTGAGATTGCATAGACTATTAAATCCCCATGGCATCAAAATCTGTGTGTGTCTACAGGTGTCTTCACTGGGTAACCTCAGGGATTTGAGGCTGCAGCAGTAGGTGGTGGTGAAGAAGAATTTGACTTTTGTATGGCTTTAGTGACTGGAATATCATTTTAATGCAGCTCTACAGCAAGTTCTCACCCTCTGCCCTGCCCTGCTGAGGCCACAGCTGGAGTATTGTGTCCAGTTCTGGGCTCCCCAGTTCTAGAGGGACAGGGAAATACTGGAGAGAGGCCAAGGGAGGCTACAAGGATGCTGAAGGGGCTGGAACATCTCTGTGAGGAAAGGCTGAGAGCCCTGGGGCTGTGCAGCCTGGAGAGGAGAAGCCTGAGAGGGGAGCTGAGCAATGGTTCCAAATCTCTGCAGGGTGGGGGGCAAGGAGAAGGGGCCAGGCTCTGGTCAGTGGTGCCCTGGGGAGAAACAAGCTTATAAACTGCACTTACCTGTTCATAAAAGTGATAATTGGTTATCAGCTGGATGTATGCTCATCTCTTTATTCTCAGGAAATCCCAAAAGATAATTCACAGAGTTTCTTTTGTGTATTTCACCACTTCACTCTTTGTGTCCACTCTCTAGGCTTTGTCATATATCTTCAGGAATGCTTTATTTCCCTTTTGTTCAGTTAAGTGTTGCAGATTAAAAGCAATCCTTACTCCTTTTGGCCCTTAATGTATCGATGGACTTCTTTGAACTTCAGTTTCAAAGTCCCAATGTTCCCATTTTGCTTCTCCACTAGACAGGATAGGTATTGAAAAGACTAGCTGTGATGTGGAGACTTGGCTAGGATATTATTCAGAACTTATAATTAAGTCTGAATTTCCTGCATATATTTAGACTAGACCTGCTTACTTGGTAGTTAAAACTATTATTGGAGCATCAGCAATTCTAAAACATAACCTGGTGAATCTTTCCATAATAAAGCAAAGCTCATTGGAATCCAGATTTAATTTGTTTTCCACCTCACTGTGTAGCCCTAAATATTTCCTTTACAGGCTGCTTCTCAAAGATAATGCAAGACACTATTTGAGCACAAGCCTGGTATCATCTTGTTGTTTCTTGGAATGTTTTTTTTTCCACTCAATCTCACTGTCTTACTAATGTATTTATAAAGAAAAATCTTTATTGTAAAGCAATAAAGTGTAGAGGGGTGGCCTCTGTTATTTTTGAGGGATGAGTTTTCCAGTTGCTGAGTTCAGATCATCTTTAAAGTAAAGGAATCCTTCTGGATGTTTGTAGTTTTCCCTGCAAATTTTAGATGCTGCTTTTTGCTCTGGGACCTAAGAGAGCACTCAGGTCCTGGGTTAAATTTTAGTTGGAGTGGATCTGCTCATTTATGAGAACTAAGATTCCAATCACACACTTAACTTGATCATAACATAGGAAAAACATTTATTACTCTTGTTTCTAGAACATACTGGTACAGTGTCACTAAGTTCTGATCACTCATGATTCAAAGGCTATGAATTATAGAAAACTTCTAAGCTGCATGGATTTTTGATGATAAATCAAAACCAAACTCATTCTTGTTGCTTCAAGCTCTGGCAATCAATGCTTCACTAAGAAAATGTAGGAATAAGATGAAACTTGCATCTGTTTATGATGTATTTCACCATTGAGCTTGTGAAAGGATAACATCATCTCAGAGGTGAAATGGAGTGGAAAGGAGGAAGCTGAAGGGGGGAAAAAATGAGCATGGATTGATTTTGATTTTCTTTTCACATAGCATCTTGGCAGCTTCAGCTTCTGTGTCCTCTAGAGCCTCACTTTGCATGACTAAACCAGGACCTAGATGATGGATAAGGGCCTTAGGCTGCCTGTGTTTGAGGTACAGGACCATGGACTACAAGAGCAGTAAAATACTTCTTGGTAGAATTCACCACACTGGCAGGAAATCCAGCCTGCTGCTTGGACAAATTAGAGGGTTTATCCCAGATCTTAATGGACTGAACTTCTGCCTGCTGCTTTGTCTTTTCAGTGTTCAAGCAGATTGCCAAATGCGGCTGACTTAGCCATAGTGTTGTCTCAAGAGGTGTAGAACAAAGGAGCAATTCACTTGCAGTAGCCTAGGAGGATGAAATGTCTCCTCTGCTTGGTAACAGGCATTGAAAAAAAAATCTAAACATCTGGACTGCATGTCTCCACAGCTGAGTACTGGTAGAGTATCTAAGAAGTACCTCAGCCTTGAGCACAAGAATTGGCTTTTGTACAAAGTCTGGGAAGAAACTGCTTTGCAGCCTGATGCCAGTTCTTCTGCTTGATTTCTCCCACTTCAGTAAGTTACTTCTGGGACCTACAGGTCCTAGGCTTCAGAGTAAGTGTCCCCACTGCTGAAGTTGCTTTAGAAAGTGACAGCTGCCTTCCTTGTCTGTCCAGTGCTACACAGATCCACTGTCTTTATTGCTAAGTTAATTTAGAAAAGCTATGGCTAAATTGCTGCAAAGAGTATCAGAGTAGGATAGGCTGAGGGTCTCTTGCTGAAACCAATTAAGTTTTTGAGTGGTCAAGCATTTATCAGCTTCATTTTAGAGTTTCAGCTTTGCATGGTTGCTCCATGAATGAGTAATTACTATTTGGAATTCCTGTTTATTGGATTCCTGCATGATCCTGACCTAACTTAACAAGTGCTTTTGGGAGCTTGGTTTTCCTCTGTTCTTGGAGTGGTGGCTTTGCCCAAGAAGCAAAGGGGTGGTTGCTGATCACTTCTGTGAAAAATAAAGCAGGTTAATTGACAATTTGTTCTAAAATTTCATGGTATAAAGTTCTGGGAATGCAGACCCAGCCATGGAGTGATTCCAGTGGCATTATAAATGTGCTTGTAGTTAGGAAGGAACATCTCAATACAGTTTGATTCCATAAAATACCTGAGTCACAGAAGGATCTTCATGTTTCTAAGGGTTTTTTATAGACTCACAGAATGGTGGGGGTTGGAAAGGGACCTCTGGAGATCGAGTCCACCCCCCTGCCAACAGAACAACACCCGGGACAGGAACAGATCCGGGGGGTCTGGAAAGATTTGGGAGCTGATTCTTGCCTTCTCTGATTTAGGCACTTGTTTTTTTTTCAAGGAGAATAGAATTTTCAAAAGTACTTAAGGAATTTAGTCATTAAATACCAGTTGTAATTCTCAACGTACGACTTGACAAATTAAGGGCCATGTTCACAAGGGTATGAAGCTGTCAAGCTCTTTCTTACAGTGCCTAACTTACCATCAATATTAATGGTTGATGAATACATCAGTCTCAGTTCCACTGATATTTTCCTTGCATGGATTGTGAATGCTTGATTGAGGCTGGATTAGAAATTTAGAAGAAATCTGTAGAATTCCTGGGTGTTCTTCCATAGAAATTCTGGTCTTAAAAATATATATTGTAATAAAAGGATTGTTGTACCTGTTGCAGCTTGAGATTTAAAAAGCCCCAAGATTTGAAGGAAGGAAATGAGGCCAGCTGGAAAAATGGAGAGACCGGGTTGGAAAGGGACCTCTGGAGATCGAGTCCACAATTTCACTGTCCTGTAACCTGCTTCTCTATTAACATTCTTCTATGAAGCCAGAAGTTTCTGTGAATAACATTCTTCTGTGAAGCCAAAAGTTTGTGTGAAGACTGTATGGGAGCAACGGGACAAGCAGGATGCATCCCAGTCCTCTGTAACAGGAGGAAAGACAAAAATGGCTTGCTACTATTTTGAGAACATATCATAAGACAGCCATGCTATTTCAGACCCCTTGGTCCTTATCCTTGGGAGAGATCACTAAAGCCTTAGAAAGAAGAAGCCTGGAAGCTAAATTTCCCAGTTGTGCTGAATATGGAAAGCACAAGCTCAATAGTGGCAGGGGGTTTATGTCTCTGTACAGCTTGTGCTCCTGGTAACTCCTTGGCACCTTTCCCAACTGTTACACCTCCTGATTTAGTTGCACAAGCCCTTACCTTGATTGCCCCTTGATTAATGTAAATTCCCTTCCATCTAAACAGGCATGGGGTTAACTGCCTCTCTCAGATCAGACAAAGGGCACGTGTGGCCAAGATTTTGCAATTTTATTCTTTATTCCTCCCCACCCCAGGTGTATTGGTCACCCAGTGAGGATAAATGGCCTGTTTTCAGACCTTGCTTCTGAAAATCATTCTCAGAAACTAGCAAGTGGACTCAAGGGATAGCAAACTTTGCTGGGTAGTTCATGTTTGCTAAAGTTTGTCAGCTAACTGAGACAAAGAAATAACTGTCTTCTGCTTGCATGCTCACCATATATCAGGCTCTGATAGTTCTGGGCTTTCAAGTGGCTTTTCAGGTGTAGATTTCCCTGAGGTACATTTACTGTAGTCTACACAGTAGGCTTTTTTCCTTACCTAGAAGGCCTGGAGATTGAGGTTGAATTACAAGGCAATCAAAATTGTGA
>VWZY01001528.1:0-13384 GCA_013399075.1 Chloroceryle aenea | reverse complement strand
CTAGCTCATGGGGATGATGCTAGCTGCTAGGCATTGAAGGGTTAACTTGTGCTGCTGCTTTGGTTTAGCCCAGACTCCCGCATGAAACTTTTGCTGACACAGCAGTGTTTAGAGCTGCAGCTTCTCTCCAAATAGCTCCTCAGAAAAGCCAAGGAGTAAGAATGGTTGGCTCCTAAAGCTGACTGTGCTCGGACAATCCACAGCTGGGTAGAACTGTTGGGGCCAGGAGGAGCTGGGCTGACAGTTACACCTGCTGGCATTGGACAAGGAAAGCTATCCACAGTTGAAAGCCTAAGCTGCTTCAGTGGGGAAAACATAAACATCAATTTCCTTCTCACACAGGGAAAACCTCCGTGCTTTCTCATGCATGTGAAATGCGTTGTGTTTTGTGTTCTGCTGCTAATGCACCCTAGCCTGTAGATATCTATCTGGGCTGTGCTAACAGATCAGCATCTCTCAGGTTTTAAACTCTCTGTAGGGCTGATGTTTACAAGAGTCTTCATGAAACTCTGAGAATAAAATGACAAACCAGCAATCAAAACCTTAATTAATTAAGAATGAGAGATGTACCAAAGCACACTCGGCTCCAAAGTGACCTGATTTGTGCTGAGTATCACATGAAAGCCAAAGTCAGGAGCTGGATTTCAAAGAGCTCTTTCCACAATTATTTTTTCTCTAATTGAACTTTGCAAGGCTCAGACTCAGATTTTCATTCAGAATCTCAAGCCCTTCCATGGGATGAATCTTCAGTTGTTTTAACTGAGGATTTTCCAGGATGAGCTGTGGGACAGAGTCAGCTTTGTTTAGAAAACCAGGTAATTTTAACCTTACTTAGTTACTTGTTTCCATGGAACTCTCCTGGATTATAAACTGACATCAGTAATTGTGATTCCCCCCTTTTTCTTTTTGCTGTTTGTTCCTTTTGCTGTTTGTTCCTTCCTTTTCCTCTTTTCCTTGCTTTCTTTCCCCAAATCTGTAGACAGTGGTTTGGCTATTTCTGAAAGAAAACCAGGAAGAAGCAATTTTTTTTCCACACTCCAAACTGAGTGACCCTCCACCTCTCACCAAACTTTGCTGCCTCATTCTAGTTAGAAAGGACATCACATCTTAAAGCTTTGTGGAGGAGACAGGGAGAGAGTGGAGGATCACTCCTAAGTGTTCTTGCTGCAGCACAGCAGCATGGAGAAGAGTTGGTTGCAGTGGACAAGGGGCTAAGGGTAATGCCAGGTGGTGGAATGCATGGAATAAGTGGGAGAAGAACTGACTGAACCATGGGTGTGGTGAAGAGCATAAAAGACTGAGGACTGGCTGAGCATGATAGATAGTAGAGATGTCCCTATTTTTGTAGGGAGCTTGGACCAGATGACTTCTGGAGGTCCCTTGCAGTCTAAAACATTGTGATGAATAGGAGCAGACTGAAGAATTGGGGTTTGGAGAAATCAGGGTTGGAGGTATGAGAGCAGAGTGAAAAAGGGGCATGTTTGGGAGAATGGATAGGAAAATATTAGTAGTGTCCTCATACTCCTCTAAAATCTAGGAGGGGATTCAAGGCCATGGTCATACTCATTTTCAGAGCTGTGTGCCAGTTTGGATATAAGCATCTTGATGTATTCATGTTGCCTATGGGGCCAGCTATCAGCTATGAACCAGTATCCATCTCTTTTGTCTTACCTGGGTAGCCAACTGAGTCACTGTGATGGTGGGAGGGTGTGAGGGCTGGTGTATGGATGGACAGGTAACATCTCAGATTATCATAAAACCATAGCAATGTCTGAGCTGGGAGGGACCTCCAGAGGTATCTGGTCCAACCCCTGCTGAGAGCAGGGACAGCCTCAACCAGAGCAGGGTGCTCAGAGCTCTGTCAGCCCCACCTTGGATGTCTCCAGGGATGGGGCCTCAGCCACCTCCCTGGGCAGCCTATCCCAGTGTCCCCTCATGGTAAAGAACTTCTTACATCCAATCTAAATCCACTCTTTTCTAATTTAAGAATTTAATTCCTAATTTAATTTCTAGTTTCTAACTTAATTAGGTCTGGATAAACTTAAGCTGAAGGAATTTTACAGGTGTAGCTCCAAATTCCTTACCATTCTTAACATTAAACTTTGTGACACCCAGTGGCAAGCTCTCCTGATCCTCGGAGGCAATGGCAAGCAGTTGTTTATATTTGCTGGGAACCAAGAAGGTCTTTCAGCTCAGAGCCCACTGTGATGGAGCTAATATTCTGAACTCTTGTTTATTTACCTACAGAAATGACAACCTGGTGGCATGGAATAGGTTATTTTGTATGCAAAATCTAGGGAAATATTCACAAAAGTTATCTTTAAAGACTTTTGGGGATGGAGAAGTCAACATTAAGGTTGATTATATTTTTTTCTCACTCAGGCATGATAATACAGTCCTGTGTTCCTTGATAACCTACCATCAGCTGGTGTTTGTAGGGAGATAACAGGAGGATCTTGTGGCTGAAGCAGTAGAATGCTGCTCCAGGAGAAGCAGATCCTGCTTCTGCCATAGGAAATTTGGTAGGATATGGGACAAGAAGCTTATAGCAAACTTCTCAAAGCAATCAGTTGGATGTTCCTTACTTTAGAAACTGAAGTTGACATTGTGACCTGACAGGCATCAGAGTTACTGATACTGAGCTGATGGGTGTTGAATGTAAATCCTGTGGCATTGCATATTACCTAATAGAAAACACAATGGAAAATAGAACCCAAGAAAACTTTGAGCACCAAAGATTTCTGCCAACTTTTGACTTGGTCTCAGACAGAGATGGTGATGAGACTTTTCTGAAGCTCCTTTTCTGATGCAGTATCCTCAAGTGCCTGTTTCTTACTGTACATTTGCATCAGCTACAAACTTGATGGTCTCTCCTAGGAAAACTTTCCAGCCAGCCTTGCTTCCACACACAGCTGAAGACCACTCTGTCTTGTCCTCATTTTATCCTCTTCTGTCTGCAGCTGAGGTAGAAGCTCTTCTGCAATGAGACATGATTTAGGTAAGGCTTGAAATCCTGTTGCTGTTTAAAGAAAGTGTTTTCATTTCTTTAACAGCAGAGTCCTGGATTTCTGCCTTGGCCAACAAAAGGAGTTTAGAGACTATAAATTTTTGGCTCTTTTTCCTTCAGCTAACCAGGACTGACAGTTGTATCCAATCCATAGCTTAAAGGCTGCACTCTTTCTGTTCTGCTCATTCTCTCAGCAGAATCCCAGCAGATCAGTGTTATTTTTCTCTTCATCTGACTTTTTCTCAACCCATTTTTTCTTCTCAAACATTACATATATTTTTAGAAAGCCTCTGAAGTAAATATGATGATGTTGTTTTGGGGTTTTGTTTTCTCAAGAGGACAACTGTGTGGTAAAGTTGCTGTCTTGATTCCCTTGCCTTGTTTCACTTCACTCTTCACTGTCTGGTTTTTTAATCATGGCTAGTTTCTCCATGGCTAGCATTAGTCAAGCTGTTACATGTAAACAATTGTCTTTTTTTCCTCCTCTGTGGATGGAATTTCCAAGCTGAGACCATTACTGTCTGGCTCCTGAAGAACACAATGCCCTTTGCTCAGGTTCCAGTAGCTTCACATGTCATGCTAAGCCTGACAACCAGGTTAACTGCTAAAAGCTGGAAGAGGGATCTGATTGCTCATGAATATTCCCACTTTTGCTCTTAATATAGGGAGTTGAAATATTTTATGGATTTCTGAGGTGGTTTTGGATCTTCTGACTTTTTCTGATGTGTTTCAACTGTGCAGGCAGTGGCTTGACTCCAGTTTTGAATGGATCAAGTGCATGGCAGCAGGGTCTTTTCCATTGCTGTAATTCTGTTAAACTAACAGACTCCAAAAGCCCTGCTGTGAGGATTTGTTGATTTGCCTGTGGATGTTGGAAGGAAATGACAGAGTCACTTTGTACCTGCAGTCTTCCACCTCTTGTGTTGTAATAAACAATTTTGGGCTGCCAATTATTGCCTCTACAGGCTGTAGCCATCAAATTTTGTCAGGACATTTCTTCAGCAAGGGAAAACTAGTGGGTACACTTGAGGCCATTCTTATGTCAGGTCCACAAGACACAGTAGAATCCTTTTAAATGATTCAGGTGAGGAGTTGTCACTGCTGACTGAGAGAAGTCCTGAATGGAGAAAGTATTGGTGGTTGTCCTACAAATAGTACAGATAATGCTTGGAGGGAATAAAAGATGTGCTATAAAGAAGAGTGTAACCATGACTGTGGGATTGTTAGATGTGTCTTCAAGCTAGAGGATGCTTGTGCACCTTGATAGCCTCAGTTGGCTTTGTGACCAGAAGGACCTTTCTGTATCATGGTCTTATAAAGCTGCAGTTACTCTAACAGGTAATTCACAGCAGCTATCCTGAGCCTTGTTTACAGACCCCAGGATCCTGTTTGTAACAGCTCCACACTGACTGGCCAGGTCTTTGCTGGTAGCAAACACTGAGTTGAAGATGCCTGTGCTTTTTGCAGTGCTTCCTACATTGGGAATCCCTGCCTGAGGGTGGTTTATCTGAAGACAGTAAGACAACTCTTTTATGAGCAAAGAATAACTTGGTGCCTGAGTGTTAGGTATGTAATGGGGGCAACCTAAGCTAAATTAAAGGAGAAGAGAACTCTCTCAATAATTAGCTGTAAAAATTGTGTGGGAGAGATGGATTGTAGACCAGATAAATGGCCAGGTTTGCTCAAAACCTTAAACCCAAGCTTGAAGATACCACCTCTTCATGCAGAGCAATGAGAGCTGAAGTTCTCCCCTCTGTCACTGAACTGTGGTGCAGTAGGAAGCCATGTGAGCTAGTCCTTTTCATGTATCCTCCTTTAATGTTCCTAAATAATTGTTTTCTGCTTCTGTGGGTTGGCTGACCAGAATGTTCAATCTAGATTCGTTGAGATGAAGACAGATTATCATCTCCTGCTTCTGCTGGGCTAGTGAAGAAGCACATTATTCCCATTGCAGAAAGTCAAATGGCTTTTCTATTTCTTGTATTAGAGAAGTCTCTGCAATCTAAGCTTTGAGATGCAATGTGATGGATACAGTGAAAGAACAGAGGAGGAGATGATCTGTATAGGCAAAATAAAAGGTAGGGGGAAGCTGAAAGGAGAATTGGACTCTGAGTTGCAATTCTTAGTCTGCCATTGGTAAAAAGTGGAAATAAACCCCAGACACTCTGGCTGCCTTGTCTCTCTTGAGGGCTACTCCTGCAAGGTGCTGGCCTTACATGGATAAATGTAAATATGGTTGTATTCATCATACAAAAATGGAATCACAGAATCATCAGTGTTGGAAAAGACCTTTAAAATCATTGTGTCCAACATTAATGCTGCTCTGCCAAGTCCACCACTCAGCCACAGCCCCAGGCACCACATCCAGATGGCTTCTGAACCCCTCCAGGGATGGTGACTCAGCCCCCTTCCTGGGCAGCCTGGTCCAAGGCCTGACAACCCTTGCGGGGAAAAAAATCTTTCCTCATGTCCAGTGTAAACCTCCCCTGGTGCAGCTTGAGGCCATTCCCACTTCTGTCACCAGTTACTTGTGAGAAGAGACCAGCACCTGACTCTCTACAACCTCCTGTCAGGGAGCTGCAGAGATTGAGATCTCCCCTCAGCCTCCTTTGCTTCAAATTAAACAGCCCCAGTTCTCTCAGCTGCTCCTCATAAAACTTGTTCTCCAGCCTTCACCAGCTTAGCTGCTCTTCTCTGGACCTATTTAACCTCAGATGAGCCCATAATCAGGATACCACGTGGGCAGAGGGAATGAAAGAGCTACTGAAATTCAATACTGGTGGCCCATTGCATTAACATCATATCCATCCATGACCTAGGCAAGGGGACAGAGGGGACCCTCAGCAAGTTTGCTGGTGACATGAAACTGGGAGGAGTGGCTGACACCCCAGAGGGCTGTGCTGCCATCCAGCATGACCTGGACAGGCTGGAGAGCTGGGCAGAACAGAACTTAATGCAGTTCAGCAAGGGCAAATGTAGGGTCCTGCACCTGGGGAGGAGCAGGAATCTGTGACTACAAAGGAAGGATTCTGTTCTGTGTTCCTCTGGTTTCTCCCATCACTGCAATTCCTCTTTACTCCAGATCTTTCTTAATTTCTTATTCTCATTTCCCTCAAAGTCCCCTCTCCCCATAGCTTATCCTGCCCTAACTTACACCCCTCCACATCTTCCTAACCCTGATTATTCCTTTCCCCCCAAACTGTTGCTCAGTTGGCTGCTCTTCCATAATTCCTTCTGTGTAAGATTTGTCCCTTCTTTTTGCCCTCATTTTGTCGTGCCCACTGATTCTTTAGGACGTGGAAATTGATAACAGTGTGTACAGCAGAAGCACAGTGGATTTCAGTCTTTGCATAATTGCTCTCTAATACACATGATTAATATTAAATGCCTGCTCTTAGCCTAATATATGGTCTGTACTGGAATAAAAAAATGAGGAATACTTGTATAAATGTCAGCTGCTGGAGTTGTAACATTTTAAGATTGCAAATGTCAGCGTATGCCATGTAATGGTGTTTGCCTGTCTGTGAAGTACATTATAATCACTGATGGGGGGTATTAAAATTCTCCAAAGTTCACACAAGTTAATCAATCTAAAGTTTAGATGTTTTTACAAACTACTGATTTTTTTTTTAGCATGGAAATCACAGTGGGTCAAGATCAACTGNGACTACAAAGGAAGGATTCTGTTCTGTGTTCCTCTGGTTTCTCCCATCACTGCAATTCCTCTTTACTCCAGATCTTTCTTAATTTCTTATTCTCATTTCCCTCAAAGTCCCCTCTCCCCATAGCTTATCCTGCCCTAACTTACACCCCTCCACATCTTCCTAACCCTGATTATTCCTTTCCCCCCAAACTGTTGCTCAGTTGGCTGCTCTTCCATAATTCCTTCTGTGTAAGATTTGTCCCTTCTTTTTTCCCTCATTTTGTCATGCCCACTGATTCTTTAGGACGTGGAAATTGATAACAGTGTGTACAGCAGAAGCATAGTGGATTTCAGTCTTTGCATAATTGCTCTCTAATACACATGATTAATATTAAATGCCTGCTATTAGCCTAATATATGGTCTGTACTGGAATAAAAAAAATGAGGAATACTTGTATAAATGTCAGCTGCTGGAGTTGTAACATTTTAAGATTGCAAATGTCAGCGTATGCCATGTAATGGTGTTTGCCTGTCTGTGAAGTACATTATAATCACTGATGGGGGGTATTAAAATTCTCCAAAGTTCACACAAGTTAATCAATCTAAAGTTTAGATGTTTTTACAAACTACTGAATTTTTTTTTTAGCATGGAAATCACAGTGGGTCAAGATCAACTGGGACAATGCTGAAGCAGTCAATGAAAATTCCCACTCCAAGGAATCTAGGGGGCAAAGCATTGCTAAAGGTGTAGGATTGAAGGTTCTCAGCAGTTCTGACATCCTGTTGTGGTCATGGAAAAAATATTATCAGCAGAGGCCTCTCATTGGCCATGCAATTACAAAATGGCATGTGGAAAGGGATCAAGGAGGGATGATTTTGAGCAGTCAAGTGAGCTAGTTGAAAAAGACTGTTGGAAGTTCAGTTTTCCCATGTTGATATGCTTCATTTCTTTCTTCTGAAATGGAAATCATTAAATCATGGTTGCAAGACCAAGAGCAGACCTTTTGCACAGGCAGTATTTTTCAGTTTTTAATGCTGGGCGTTTCAAGTGTTAGATCAAATACAGGAAACCTTGCAAAAATTTTAGCTAGAGCAGAGTGTNCTTTATGCTGAATGGATCCAGTTCTCTTCATCTTTCTTTATAGGTCATGTTTTCCAGTCTGATGATCTTGATGGTTCCTTGCTGGACTTGCTCCAGTGTGTCAGTGTCTTGTACTGATGATCCCCAAACTGGCACAACACTCCAGATACAGCCTCTCTTGTGCTGAACAGNGGGCAGCCTGGTCCAGTCTTTGAGAACTTTTTGTAGAGAAGTTCAACCTACACCTCCATGGTGAAACTTCAGCCCATTTCTTCTTGTTCTATCTCTGGTTACTTNGTGTCTTGTACTGATGATCCCCAAACTGGCACAACACTCCAGATACAGCCTCTCTTGTGCTGAACAGAGGGAAACAGTCATGTCCTTCATACTGCTGACTCGTGGTCAGCTTGTCTACCAGAGTCCTCAAGTCTTTTCCTGCTAAGCTGTTTTCCAGCCCTTCAGTCCCCAGCCTGTCCTGATGCATGGAGTTATTTCATCCCAGATGCAGATAGCTATATTTGCCCCTGTTGAATTTGATGAGTTTTCTGTCAGTTCTCTTCTTCAGCTTGACAAAGTATTTCTGAATAGCAACCCAGTCCTTCAGCATGCTTTCTGAGAAAGCCATGTATCCCATCACAGTCATTAATGAAGATGTGGAAGAGTAGTGGCTTGAGCTATTGATCCCTGAAGGATGCACTGGTAACTGCCTGCCAGTTGAACTTTGTACCACTGACACCCCCGTGAGCCCAAGTCATCCAGCTAATCTTCCATCCACTTCACAGTCTGCTCATTGAGTCTCTCTGTCACCAGCTTGCCTATAAGCATATTATGGGAAGGCCATTCACACAGCATTTCTGTCTCATGGGACTTATTAGAATTCTCTCTTTCCCTTTCAGGTTCTTCACCTTGCTATTAATCAGGGTTTAATTATTTCTTTAAGCAAGACTGACATGCTTTAGGAAGAACATAAAACAGCAGCAGCACATTCTTAATATGAAAATTGACTGTGCTTGGGTTAGACAAATAAATGTTGGATCCTGTGGCACAGTTTTAACCTAGCAATGTGCAGTTAGTTATTACAGGAGACCAACCAAGGCATGAAGACCAGACAGAGTGCCTCACGATTGGTTTGTCTGTCTTGTACTCTACAGAGTGGCAAAAAATGGATGGGTACCTCTTCCTTCCTCAGTATTTATGACAGTGGCTGGTTGCTGTTATGGAAGGACACACGTTTTAATTGGTACCCTTTAAAAATTAATTTGAGGTTGGGGCAAAAGTCTGGGAAAGGGCTGCACCAGCACGCTGCTGAAATTGGACTGAAAGCCAAGGAAATCCTCCTATCTGCAGAACTTACTCTAGGTATGTATGAGTCCAGCTACAGTGGGGTCTCTCTCAGGGTCTGCCAGTTTATCACCAGGAACATAGAGAGGATTATCAAGTTGTCTCCATGGGATTAAAGTTGGCAACAGCAGTTGGCTGTTTAATGATGCCACTGATGTTTAAACAGAGAGAGCTGCTCTTTCCCTTTGCAATCATTTTTCACTTCCTTACAAAATAAGCTGTTTTTTATTTCCTGTGGTTTAGCTTTTATTAATAGGTTGGCCATATTAATCACTGAACTCTTCCAGCTTTCACAAAGAGTTATTGGAGTGGAGCAAAGTGCAAATGGAAATGCAAGTATTTGGCCTAATGAGAAAATTCAGTGCTTCGTTCCTGGTGTTAGCCATGACTTGGGGATCATCAAATAAGTGTCAGCAACGTTGTCTTAAGGTGTGTTTGACACTAGGAAACTAGGGCAAGATTTAGTCCCCAAACTGCTTGGCAAACTCATTAGAAGCTTTGTGGAATGCCTGCTTTGGCAACCCAGAAGTGATCCATAGGTAACAAACAGTGTGGCTGTGGGCTTCCCAATTTTTTTTTTCACCTTTCTTAAAATACTGAAGTGCAGCTATGTAAATATGTTAATAAAGGTTCATGGCAATCCTCCCTGAGTTTATAACCTTATTCCTCAGGTGTCAGAGGTGGGTATGCTAAGGCTCAAAGAGTTTCATGACAGCAGGCTGCCTCAGTATCCTTCCCAAACCCAACTTGGGAGATCAAGGGAAACCACCCCAGCATTCTTTTTCACTTATTGTTACATACCTTCCGGGTAGAAGACATGTGGCAATCTCTCATTCCTCACTTTCTCCCTCTTATCAGCTGCTCAGAAGAGCTAAGTGTATTAAGATCTATCTAAACTGAACCCCCCAGGGAATTCCCAGTTCCAGCTGCATGCTTTGATCATGTTGTGACTCCAGGCTGTGAGGAGACATCAGCCTGCATCATCCTCCGTGTTTTTTGGTCTTCAAGGGAAGAAGGTGAAGTGTGTGGAAGGGAGGGGTTAGAGGAAGTTGGCAGCTTCACTGTAGGGATGGAAAAGTATTTCTAGATAAAGGAACGACATTTCTCTTGAGTTGAAGTCATAAGAAAAACATCAGTGGGGGATATTAATGTTCTTAGGCTTCCTCTAGTTTCTTGGAGTGTTTTTTCTCTACTATGAGTTAAGTTTTATAAATAAATAATAAAAATAGTGATTAAGGCATTGATATTTTACACCCTTTCCTACCAGCTCCTGGCATTTATAGGTATTGGCCAAAATGAGTTGGCTTCTGTCTGAAGTTTTGCCCCTGCATTCTTTTAAACTGTGAAGGTCCTAACTTTGGTAAAAGTAATCAGTAATAACAACCCAACATAAGCTCAAAACTCCATGTTACTTGTTAAAAGTTGTTCATGATTCCCTTTTCTGTTTTGTTTTGTTTTTCTGCTCCTTTATAAGCTGAATTTTCTGCTGCACATATCTGGGATTTTTTTTTTCTGGTACTTCAGTCTCAGGAAGGTCGTGGCAAGAGGGACCTAATTTAGTAAGTCCTTGGGGTTTAACTGCCAAATATTCTCTTCTAAAGATCTTAAGATCAAGCTAGAAAAACTAATTTATTTTTATAATGTCTGCTGTGACATTCAAGCCAGTGCTATAGCCAAGTAGCAGGTTTGTTAATAGGGAATGTTGACTGGAATATTATTCAAATACAAACAGCTGGATTTGGCAAACTTCTCTCCTACATCCTTGCTCTGCACACGACTGTCTTAACCCTTGATAATTCATGGAGTTCTAACTCATTACCATGCAGTGATGGAAAGACTTTTTGAGAAGACAGCAGATGAATTCAAGGGTAGACCACTGCTTGCTCTCCACAGCTCCCTGAAGGGAGGTTGGAGTGAGGTGGGTCTTGGTCTCTACTCCCAAGTGACCAGTGATGGGATGAGAGGAAATGAGCTCAAATCGTGCCAGGGGAGGTTTAGGTTGGACCTGAGGAACAATTTTTTTACTGAGAGAGTGGTGAGGCCTTGGCCCAGGCTGCCCAGGGAGGGAATGGAGTCACCAACCCTGGACAGGTTCCAGAAATATCTGGATGTTGCACTTGAGGACATGGTTTAGTGGTCATGATCATGTTGGGTAGACAGTTGGACTTGATGACTTTGGAGGTCTTTTCCAACCTTGGTGATGTTCTATAATGACAGGAGTTTTGAGTGTAGAAGAGTAAGATGAAAGGCTCACAAAGCCTTCTGGTCCATATCTAAAATTATTGAAACAGAGTGAAAGAGACATTTTGAGAGCTTGCTGGATAACTACTGGTATTATTTTAATGCTGTGTTCAGATTGGTCATGCAGATTTTTCTCTGTTGTGTGGTTTTTTTTGTATCTTTCATTGCTCAAGTCTCTTTTTGCCTAATATTACTTTGTTTTTCTTAATGCAAATTATTTTACATTTACCTTTATGTGAAAAAACCTGGTCCTGCCTCGTGTGGCTTTAGAAAAATCTGCAAGTCTAATAAGTATTGCTCTGAACTACACAACAGCAATTTCATTATATTATCAGGACAGAAACAAATTGTCTAGATACCAAAAGCTGAAATGCTTTTTTAATGGAATTTTGAGACTTCTCTCTCATCTAAACAGATTCCAAGGTTTGCAGGTCAGCTAGCTGTGATGTTTTAGCAACTTAATTAGGCATCCTTTAATACAGCAACATTGGCTCCTGTTTACCAGGGTTCCAAACCCTGAGAGGCACTCCACGAGGCTGTCATGCAGTAGTGATTTTCCTTTGACTTGCAAACCCAAGTATTAATCTCTGAAAGCTTTTGACTGTTGTCTTGACCTGAGTGCAGAGGAAGTTTGAGAATGGTTGGTTTAGATTGCAGTTTAGTGTGATAAATTTCAATCTGGAGCTGGGAAGAGAGCATTGGAAAGGGACTTGGACTAATTTGATTGTATTCCAGGTGAATTAGAAATATTTTAGCAACTAATTGCTCTTCTCTCTACTTTTTCTTGCCTTTCCTTAGAGGTGAGTAGGGACAACAGAATGCAGTTGTGACAAACTGTTTTCCTCTGTATTTTCCCCCATGGCCAGTCTAGCACATCCTTAAAAAGCCATGGGACCCTAAAGCACTAACGTCTGGTACTGTGCAGGCAGCAGGGCTCTCCCAAGGACACTAGAGTCTCTCTCCTAATTGTTTTTTCCCATAGTGCTGTCTGGAAAATCCAGAGAATGTGTTGCAGAAATGTTTTTCTTTAGAGTATTTTAGGTATTTTAGTAGTATGCAAACCATCAGATGAGGATATTGTGTTCTTTGGCAAGGAAGAAGTGTGATCCATGGGCTGCCAAACGTTTATTCACCCTAAACTTATCCAATAACAACATGCATTTCCAAGATCTAATCCTAACAAATAGTGTCCTAATGGTGTTCTCCATCCCCTAATCTGAAATCATCAGGGCATTTTAATCCTCAGCATTCTAGCAGGAATCTGAACAATTCCTTTTGGAATATTCTGGTGCTACATTGCTTTGTTAGTGGGGAAAAAATGAACTGAAACTGAGAAGCCAAAATGAGAGAAGTCAGCAGATGAAAGAATTTATTTTGGATGCCCAAACTGTGGGACACACTTGTACCTGATGAAAACTTACTCTCTTTCATAAAACATTTTTTCTTTTTTCCTTTTTCCCTCAAAAGAGACTGTGAAGACCAAAAATGCAACTGGAATGTTGGTGCAGTTTATAGGGCAGAATGAAAATGGAGTGAAAGCTTTGGGTACTGCTCAAATATCTGCAGCTGTCAACCAAAGAAGAAAACCTAACAGTGATTTTATGATCAGGAGTGCAATGTGTAGAAATCTATGATCATGGTGACAACAGTGAAGAGAAAACAAACATTTTATAGAAGTGAGGGTGGGTAAGTGGTGAGAACACAAGCACTGGGGGTTACCTTCTGTTGAGGGAAGACAGCTCATGCTGCAATAGCTTTGTTTACTGGCTATGGGGTACCCCATCATCAGTTACTCTTAGGGATGGAACAAACTTGGTTTGAATTCCCTTTTACTTTTGCTTAGACTTGTTTTTGAGGGGTTGATTCATTTCTTTTGTTCAATTTTAAAGGAACTCCCTATATAGCCTGTCCTGTATGTTCCTAGGATGGGGATTATTCTGTACAGACATTTTCAGAATAACACTGAGAAAACTTTCTAAGGGTGGTAGCAAGGTGTGAAGCTTTAACTATAATGGAAAACTCACTGAGACCTTTTCAGTAGGTTTAAATATAGTATTTACTACAAAATAAT
>VWZY01001527.1:306131-321810 GCA_013399075.1 Chloroceryle aenea | reverse complement strand
TTCTGTGATTCTGTGAAATTCTTGGCATTGTCCCTCCCAAATCTCTGTGTGTGGCCTGGGTCCTACTTAGCTGTAAGGTGTGTTGTTAGGGCTCTAGCCACACTGTTCCCAAATTCTCGGAAACCAAAAGAAACAGCAAACTTCCCTCTTGGCTTTCAGTGCTGCTGCTACAGTCACTTCTCCTGTTCTCACACCCCTTCATGTTACAATTACCAGAGGAGGGCAGTCCAGAGACCAGTGGAGTCTGGGTAGAGATGCACTGACTACATGCTTAAAAACTCTATTATTGAAAAAGTTTGGGTATACATTCAGAGCTACAGCCACTCTGAAGGTCTCTTTTGTAGTATGTAGCTGACCACTTCTGCTCTACAGAAGAGCTGAAGTCTGTCCACAGCTTAATGCAAGACTATTTTTCATGCAAGTGTTGCAGGCCATGCTGTGGAGTTCGTTTCAGTGCTCTGGGGCTTTAATTCAATGAGGGCTGATGCTGGGTGTGGTAGTTGATGTATTTTGAAGTGACCATAGCCCAGATAAGACACTACAGAATCTGTGTCCCTATATGTGCCAGGTAGTTCCTGTAGGTGTTTCTTAGGTTTCTAGACACAACCCACAAAGTTTATGGCATTCTTTACATACCAGACTATGGCTAGCGATTGTATCTGGCATTGCTGTGCCATTAATATTTTTTTTAAAGCCTTAGGCACCAAAGTCTGGTGAATTGAAAAACTTCCTGTATGATCTGTCTTATAAATCTCGTAACTTTTTTCTCTACCTTCTTATCTTTGTTATAGTTCTTTGCGCAAATCAATGCAATTATATAGAGAGAGGAGATCAAGCTCTACTGCAATCTTCTTCAAAAAGCTGTGAGCAGCTCATGTGATGATCTGGTCAGTCAAACTTGGTAGCTGAAATCCATGTTTGGTCATATCATTAAAGTCCCTTTTAGTAGGTTACAAACTCCAGCTCAGCTGGAGACAATTATTATCTGATATGTACCCTGAGTAGAACATAATTATACTTGTCACTAAGTGGCACTGTGTAAATTACTCTTTAATTGCTATACATCAAATCAGCAGCTACCCGGTCATTTTTCTGTGAAGATAGAGAGTTCCAGTATTAGCTTCATCACTCTGGCATCTGCCTTCACCCAGTTTCTCATTTGTCCTCTTTAGTACTTAAGATGTAATTTTATGTGATGAAACCTTTTTAATGTCTTTGGCATTTGTCCTGTAAACCCTCTTTGGCCTTAAATATGGTGATAGAGAGTTTAATGTTAAAAACAGAGGCAATAATGTAGAAGATATGTCCTTCAAGTACTGTTGGTGAGATAATTATTGCATATCATCTGGGCCAAAGCCTCATTTCTGGCTGGCATGTTGATAAAATAGGGGCCACCGCAGGAGCTGAAGAAGGCAGCCCTTTATCCTGATGTAGTTGGGCTATGCTTTTTAAAATTTTTTTTCCTACCTTCCTATGGGGTAGGTAACTGTCTTTGAACACTATTACTGTGGATGAACTTTAGCTCTCTTAACTGTTGGTAAGTTAGGAGTGAGCAGAGGGGAGGAAAAATCTGATCACTGTAGTGCAAAGCTATTTATCTTATCTGGGAACATTTGGAGGCCAGGTCTTGCACTAGACTGATTCATTTGGTTGTGTTCCTATGCACTGGCTGCATCTGAGATGGGTTGACACGTATCCTGCTTGCTCCTGCTGCCAAGGCTGGGTCAGGTGTGTTCATGGTCCTCAGGCTGCCCTGCTCTTGGCTCCAGGGGCCCTTCCCCAAAGCCACTCTGCAGCAGCAGCAGCTCTGAGCAGTTCTTATCTGAAAGCCTTGCATCCTTTCCACCTTGATGTTGACAGATCAAGAAGCCATTTCAAGAGGCTCAGCTGTGTGGCACTGGGGAAAAATCCAGATGTGGAGTGGAAATGGGAAGGGAGTGGATATTACAGAAGAATTGCTGGAGGACTTGTCTGGTCTGAAAGGGTGGCTCTTTCTGCACCTCTTTTGTGGCACAAAGCAGACAGGCAAGGTTGGTTGCATGGACGGCTGCTGGAGTGAGGCGTTGGCGGTTTTTTTATTGCTTCTGTCCCTCTTTCTGTTGCTGACACCAGATACTCTTTGGCGCAGAGACCATGAGGAGCAGCCAGGGCTAGCAGCCAGCCTGCCCCAGTTTTACATTCCAGGGCTGTAATTTCTAAAGCAGTTTATGCTGTGAAATGTGGACAGACTGTTCAGAATAACAGAAGGAACATTTCCAGTTTGAGAAAACTCAGCAGTATGCTTGTGTGAAGCCTTTTCAGTCTCCTGCCTTTGGGAACGAGTCCCACAGCTTAAGGGAATGTTCCTACCCAGCAAAGGTGCTGCTGCCCTGGCCTGGAGCTCAGGCGTTAAATTCAGACTGTTATTTATTCAAAGTGTATGTACCTATAAGTTCTAATCAACACATAAGTGCAGTTGAAAGCCAACTTTTGAAATTCCTTTCAGTCTCTCATTGCAGGGTTTTGATTTGGGTCCATTATGGTGGTGCTTTCTCCAGGAATTTGCCATCTCAGTGAGAAAACACTGCATCAGGAAGACCCCAAATGGCCTTTTTTGTTTGCTCTTTTTCATTACCTTGTTTCTTTTATCCTGCCCTTGTCTTTGGTACAAGGCTTCCTCAAAATATATGTGCTGAGTCAGGGGGCGGGAGCCTGTAGTGAATCTGTGGGTGCTGGGGAGCAGGAGCAAGAACCTTGAGCTGAGCCAGAAGTCTGGCCTGGGATTGGCTTAGGCATCTGGTATCTCAAAACGTTACGAAAATATAGACCTAGGTCTCTATTTGTTGTCTTTGTCATGTTTATGAGCTAATCTGTGCAACCTGAGATGCTCAAAGTTAATTTTTTTATTTTTAAGGAAGATGAAGTTTTCCAAGAGTACAGGGTTTTCAGGAACCAGAGTGTTTAAAAAAAAAAACAAAAAAAAGACTCTACATTTGGAACTTGGTAGAAAACTGTGGGACTTGGTGCCACAGTGTCCTCTTGTAATCCTGGTAGGGCAATAACAGATTTGGTTTTAAATGTCCTTGATTTACATCTCCATGGATTCATTATTTCTGCCCCATGTATACACTAAATTACACAGATGGACTTGGACATTTATTTTCCATGTACTTAATTCATTGCAATCTCAGCTGGGGTGCTATTTAAATGATGAATTTAATGTTGTACAACACTGGGGATATTCAGGGCTGTGGCTGGGACTCTTGCGGTTTATAGCTGTAGACATTTTCTTCAGACACCCTACCCCTAAATGAGACCTCAACACGCCGTCTAACACATTCAAACCATGAAAATCTTTGCAGACTAACCGCATAAATGTGCACCATTAATGAGAAGTCTTGGCAAACTTTGGTAATGAGCTGCTTCTATCTGCCCTATGGAAATAAAATGAAATGTGGTTGCTGTTTCCCAGCTCCGATGGCTTTTTCTGCATACCAGGGTGATTTGCCGTGGTGAGGCTCTTCCCACAGTCTCTGCCTCCTCCAAGGGAGGGGTTGCTTTATTCTCACCTAAGCAAACACTAGAGCCGGTCACTTTATTAACCTTGTGGGTATGATCGTACAGTCTCCATCCAAAGATGATGTTACATTTTTCTTCTGTTGACTTCTCTGTGCCGAGCACTCCAGGATAACAGTGAACCTCCTGGAACTGTAAGAGACATAAATCTCTATAATTACATAAACCAGTTTTCTCAGAGGACCCTTTGAACGGTTTCTCACTGCCATCAGTGACAAGTACAAATCTGTGAGCTCCCTCAGACTGGTGCCTTTCAAAACCTGCCACATTTTCCCTTCAGACTGCTGCCAGGAACGTACTGACGACTCAACGTTTATTAAACACAACATCTGTAACCTACAGCTGGCAAAATTAGTCCTTAAGCTCTGCCTGGGAGCTTGGCAGGGCTGTTGGTGGCTGGTTGCATGAGCTAGATTTTACTCAAGGTAAATTTTGTTTCCCTGAAAGAATACTGACGATTTCCTTCCATTCAGGCTTTCTAAATTAGATGTGGATGCAAGGAGTATAATTACTGTGGAATGGCTGCCATGGAGGCTGGGTGCCATTTTTTTGGTAAATATTTGTCAAATTAAATGTTGTGTTTGTTTCCGTTGTTTTTTGTGACCTTTGTGGTCAAATTCCCTAATACTCTAGCTAATGTATTTGCTGGCAGGAATGCCTCTAGGAAAATCTAAATGGAGTGATTATTTGTAGGAAGCAAATGTGTCCATTTTCAAGTGTGAATACTTTAATCAGAAATCCAGGTCTGTGAGTGTGTTTCATCTAGTTGGGAATCAGTAGCAATCTCATGTGACACTGGTGCCCACTCTAAACTGAGTGACAAAAATCAGAGTGTGCTTCGAAGAAGTATGTGCTTGAAAGGAAACCAG
Source organism: Chloroceryle aenea (assembly GCA_013399075.1). Classification (NCBI taxonomy): domain Eukaryota; kingdom Metazoa; phylum Chordata; class Aves; order Coraciiformes; family Cerylidae; genus Chloroceryle; species Chloroceryle aenea. The sequence continues at coordinate 317,386 of VWZY01001527.1, read as the reverse complement.
TTGAGAAAATGATAACTGGGTCTTTTGTAAATCATGAAAGGAGAAGAAGGAAAGTACGTGGAAGAAATTATTGTCTTTGCTTTACTCTGAGATGTGTCTATGGCTACCTTGCACTTTGTGATTATAGTTATTTTCTACTGCTTTGATGCCCACATGCATCTTCTGGATACAAAAAAGCCATGTCACAGGGTTCAGGGCCCAGTTAACAGCATCACAGAGGATGTTTTCCCAGTCTGTTTTATTTAAGGAAATGAGAGCTGTCTCCATTGCATGATTCTTGGAACTTGTCACTTCTAATACAGCATTAATACATCAGTTTCCCAGAGCATGAAGGTGACTGCTATCTCCATAGTGGTGCCAGGGAACTGTTCCCCTATCTGTCCTTTTTTAATTCCCCATACTCATTAACTGAGGGGCAAAAAGTATTGTGGGGCAAATACATTAAGCTGGCGGTTTAATGGGTTTGTTGACTTCTGTTTCATAGTGAAAATTAATTGATTTAGAGACTATCATGAGAGGGGAAAGTGTGCCAGGTGCTGTGGTGCTTCAGCAGAAGGTACAATGTCATCTTTTCAAGGGAAGTTAATCCCAAAGTCAGCTAAGTCTGTGGTGAGAAACAGGAGTTTATTTCTTCTTACATTTTGATAATTTCGAAAGATACTCCTGTGCAACCATTTGATGTGTTTCAGATGGGAACAGCAAAGGAAAGGCTGATCTTTAGCAAATGTCGGATAAAAGAATATAGACACCACTTACTCGTTGTATTTATGTACCATAGCTTACGGTGTGTGTCTGCCCATTGTGTTTAAAGTTGTCATGAGCTGCTTATGACAGCTGTGGTATCAGAAGTCCTGGCGCAGCTGTACCGTACAATAACGTCTTTCTTCCACTCATGCTTCAGGCTGCATCTGCTGGTATCTCAGTTCTTATGCTAAGCAGTGCTTGCTTTCCAAGTCCTTTGCTTATGTGAAGTGAGGCAGGGAGGGAATTACATTAGGATGACCAGATGTCTGAGTTTGGCAGGGGTAGCCACAGAATACAGGTCCCCATCTTCCTGCCAAAGGTTCATCCAGAATACACTCATTCATGATTTTTGGTCTTGGCCACAGGATATCCACTGAATAAATATATAGTGTTTATCCACTGTATATAAGTGTATATCCACCGTAAAACAGTTGGATACCAAAAATCCAGGACACTTCAACCCATCCTGTCCCTGCAATGTGACATACAAGCCAGAGCGTTCCTCTTGTCAGACGCACAGAGACCAGAATTCCTGAGTGTGAATCATGCCAGAGTGCTTTGGATAGCTGCTGCTTCTGGGAGTAAATGATACCAAGCCACTAAATGCTTTCAAATAACTATTCAATGTGACATCAGAACTGGCACTAGGATGTCTGTGTGTTGTTTCTCCCACCACTGTCTGCTTTTTCACTCTGCTTTTTGCAGTCCAAAAGCCACTAGTGTTGCTGCTAATTGGTATAAAACAAAATGCAGAGTACTGTTGGACTCTTACGATTTTTTGGGGGGAGGAAAGGAGAAAGAAAACAAAAGCCTGGAATAAATTTCCCTGCTTGTGGAAGATGAAAGCAAGAGCTCTTCTCCAGAGTGGGTGCTGTGTGAGGGTGGGTTTCTTGCAGTCTCGCCACTGGGCCAAGTCTTCTTCCTCCCACTCTGCTGGAATTTCAGTCCATGCTCTGTCTTGGATGATGATAGAAATTAAAAAGCCTGGTGACTTTGTAAGGTGAAAAGGTGTCTATTAGTTTGAAGTACCAAACCCTTCTGAAGAAGCCCGTAGTAAATGCCAAGGTAGTGTTTCCACAAACTGTGACTTTCCAGGATGACTCCTGGCTAAAAAAATCAGTGAGGATAACATCCATTCCTCAGGGAAGGAATTGGATTCCTTTCTTGCCTGATGTATATGTTCTTGGTTTCTAGACGTTTGTCTGCTTATTCTGTTCTCATTGCTTTAGAGGCATCAACGGCCAAATCATTTGATACCTGTCTCTTGACACCATGCCTTTAAATGATGATTTGTTCCTCAGGCCTCGAAAAAGGCAGGATTTGGATGCTTTCCTCATCCCAGTGTCCCGGGGCCAGCCTGTTCTGCTGGCAGGAGAGTGGATTTTATCCCCTCTACTTCTGTCCCAGCACTGCTGGGTGGATGTCTGAGCCCAGTGCAACAGCCCAGCTCTGTGGGAAGGTTGTCCTCAAAGTGCTTTTAGGGATTTGACTGATTGGTGACAGTTTTGAAGGTTACTCTTCTTGTAAATACATCTGCCCAAGGAAATAGAAAACAACCTCCTTCCTTTTTCCATGGGCAATGCTGAAAAAAGTTGGAGTTATTTTATAGCTTGTAAAATTAGAGGTCAATCTGCAGCAGTTTTTGAATTGCTACAGTATGCTTCTCTGATTCGAGATGAGCTTCCACATCTTAAGCATGTGGTAAATCATTTTGCTAGCCCCTTGCGGCAGTCTTGTGCAGTTAAATACTTTGGTTTGATGAAAAGAGCAAGGGGCTGGGAATTAGGAAGACAAGTGAAGATGTGTGAAACTGAAAAAAAAGGAGTACATTTTTGAAGATGTACCCAGAATTTTTGCTCAAACTGCAGTGCTGAGGAAGAGAGAGTACAAGGGATGAGCTGGGTGCAGAACTGGACAAACAGATCACTCTTTTCAGTGTGCTTTGAGGGTGTTTGAAAATCTGCAGAGAAATGCATTTTGCAAGCAGCACGGCTATGAGATAAAGCACGTATTTCTGTAGTGCCTGTGTGAGCAGAATAGGCACTGTCAGACCTGCCAGCTGTTAATGTGCCATTTTCCAAGTGGCTTCAGATATATTGTTATCTAATAATTAAATTTCAAGCGCTTATTTTAAAGCTTTCCCACCCATGCACACCTGCTGTTTCTCTATAGTAGCTTCTTTAACTTCTGATGTATTAAATGCCATGGGGATTGTTGCAGAAAATGCTATTAGCTAAGAGAAAAAAAAAAACAGAAAAATACAACTATTTGCTCCCTCTGTGTGCTATCTCCTTCATTCCCTGCCTATATCTCTGCCAAAATGGGCAGCATTCATTTCACACCCAAGTGAGATGGGACTCTGTGAGCTGTATCCATGTGCTGTAAAACGTGGGCAAGCACTGGAGACATCAGGAATGCACATCCAATGGGGGCTGATCCAACGCCCGCTAAGGTCAGTGGGATGTTCTTCACCATCTGCGGTGGCCTTTGAATGGGTCCCATATTTATTGTGCTTCAAATAATAGTGATTTGCTGAAGGACCCTGGTGCACTGAGATGCAGAATTATGTCAAGTTCTTTTACTGTGGCTTGGTCCGGCAAGGTACAATTTCCCGTAGGATAACCACATACCATACAATGCTGATTATACTGATTTTCTGTTGCTGTCAGGTACTGACTAATAGTATTCAGGCTCCACTATTTACAGAGGGTGCCCGCTGTTTCTGTGCTACTGCTCTTCAGAATCAGCCATGTTTTCTGTAACTCCGATGCTATCTAGAAAATTAAAAATCAAAGGAAAGGATCAGACGTGTTGATGGTATGACTCTGGTGCAGATGCAAATCTATCCCGGAGCTGTGTGTGGAGGCACCCCATTAGGTCTAGCCCCTACTGAAAGGCACATCCCTTCCAGGATGGAGTAGAGGCATGGGGTGCACTTAAAACATAGGCTACAGGAGGGCATGGACGCTAAGGCTGGGATGGGGTCTCACTCCTGTGCCTCTGACTGAGCTTCTGGGCCGTGTTGAATCTGGGCAGTTTTCACATCCAGTTATACCATAATTATAGGTGTAGCAAAGTGCTTGAAGTGATTGATGCTCTCCCCACCTTCTGCACACAGAGCTGGGCCCTTGTTCCCTTCTTGCTCTGTACCATATATCGAGCTGGGCTTGCCATTTCTTATGGAACTTATGACATTCTGCTGCTGTTGAGGTTTTTCCTATGTAATGGATGCAGAGAACATATAAGTTCACTGTAGCCTGGTACAGCTTTCTGGTACAGGAATGGTGAAGGACAAATTGTACCTTCCTGTGGGGCTTTTAGATGCTGTTGCTACAAGTCTCTTGTGTTCCCCTGGCTTTGCCAAGCTGGCCTGGCGCCTTGCATCAGGAGATGCTTGGAGGCTGTGGGGGTACTGCTGAGCAGATGTGATAGAGATCTCCGGGAAAGTCTTAGAAAAATCATTGGATGAAAATCAGTGTGAGTGGGTCTTGGTTGTCTTGCTGTGACCCTTTACCCAGAGCATAACCTTGCTTTTCCAGGATTGAAGAACGGCTGTGTTATCTTTGCAGCTGATCCACCAGAAATGTTAACAAAGCTGCTTCAGAATGGGATGGGAGGAATGTGGTGCTTTTGCTCATGTGCACAGCTGTATGTTTGCGCTGAGCACCACACTGTCTGCCTCTGTCATGCACAAAGGCACTCAGTTGCTCTCCCAAACACTTTCACATTGACACAACCATGTGCTTATGTTCATTGATACACATCCACTCTCCTACGTGGCTATTCTGCTGTCCATGGACAATTTTTGGTGCCCTCATTAGTGGGCATCACAAGTCTTTTTGTGCAGAGTCCTCTGCCACAGAGGCTCTGCGCAGACCTGAAAACTCCACAAAACTCCCTAAGCAAGTGGAATGGAGGCAGAGAAACCTCCACAAGAGTGCTGGCTTGGGTGGTGCGAGAACAACTCTGTCCTGCATCCCCTGCCAAACTTCAATCCAAAGAAATGGCTGCCATTAAACACAGCTTGGATACATATATATTTTTTTAATTTAAAAGAGAGTCCTTATAAACATCACTTCAGCTCAGGGAAGACATACCAAGGATAACTCAGCATTGTTCTGCTGCTGTGGGAGCAGCAGCACACTGAGCAGTGTTCACATTTTAGCTTGCCTCCTGGGAGGAGGGCAGCCTTCTCCTCAGCTCACCCACGTCCTGCAATGAGGAGGTGCTAAACCTTTGAATACTAAATCTCTCAGGGCTGAAGCTGTCTTGCACTGTGACAGGTAGACAGCTTCAGCTTGGCATGGCCTTGGGTAGAGCTCTCAGGTCTCCCTGGCTCCTACCCTATTTGCTCCCTTTCCCAACCAACCTGGCAGATCCTTTCTCTTCCTGAAAATTACTCCGCTCAGAAATAAGCATAGAATTGTGTGCTAGTTTATGCTAAAGAGAAGATCCAAGAAGTGTACAGTGTACTGTTGTTTCGTGCACTGTTCCCAAAAGACTTCAGTAAGGAAAGCAAGTACTGTGAGGTTTTTTTTATCGATAGGGATGCAGTGGTGCTTGTTCAAGGTCCTGGGACAGGAGCTCATGTTCATGCAGGAGAGGCAGAGGGGACACTCTCACACAGTGTTCATCCTGTTCAAAGATAAGCAGTTTGAGACACATGCTTTTCGGGAGGAGTTTGCTAATCCCGAGATACCTGCTACAGCCATTCTCCATCCCTGTCTGTCAGACTATTACCAAAAGCTGCAAAAGTCCTTTCCTCCATGCACAGTGTCTTCTTTTGCTGTTTCACAGCTGTGCTGGGAGGTTTGCTCTGCTCTGATATTCTGAGTTCCTCCCTTAGAGGAGTTTGCTTCAGTTTGCTGAGCTACAGCGGGGAGTAACACATACAGATGCTTACAGGCTTGTGTGGAGAAGCCCCATGAAAAGCAGTTTCTACAGTTTCTAAATCCTTCAAAGTTCATTTTCATGTGTAGCTTTCAGGATTGGATTGTCTCTGGGCAGCTGCAGTGGGTGTTAGCGCAGCACTGGGTAGTGTCGTGAATGCTTCAAGCTCGCAGAACTGCAAATTCAACTTGCCTCTCTAAGGAGAAACAACTGCATTTTAACTAATACTAGAGTCAGCTGACATTAGCCTGCTTTCCTTAGCCAAGATACACAGAGTGATAGCTAATCCACTTAGACAGCATTTTTACATGTCAGTGATGGATTTACCTGACCAGAGAATATCCAAATATGCCAGTGAAGCTCTTCCCTGAGCACATATCCAAAGATGTCCATTCTTTTCACAGCAGGGCAGAAAAGCTGCTTTATTATTCATTGGAGGGAAAAAAAAAAGGCGTCTCTTTACTGCAGTGACTCTGGAGGAAGCTGTATAACCTGGGGCTCAGGCAGGGCAGAACCATCCCACGGAGCTCCTAGCAAGTGGCACGCACAGAGTGATGTCTTTCCTGACACAGAGGCATCTCCTGATGCTTCCTTGCTCAGGAACACATATGATTGAGGTTGGATGGGACCTAGACTACCTGGTCTAGTGGAAAGTGTCCCTGTCCATGGCAGGGGAGCTGGAACTGTATGATCTTTAAGATCCCTTCCAACACAAACCATTCTATGATGTGTGATATCTATTATGGACACCTGATACCATGGCACCAGCTTTGTACAGGATTGAAGCCTCTCTGTAGTAAATGCTTTTGCTTTTAACATCATCAGAAGAAAATTGTTGTTTGTATCATAGCTGCTTGTGAAGTCATTGGTCACTTCTGTGGCCCTGCTGTACTGAACAGGCTTTGCAAGAGGTTCTCAATGTCCTGGGGAATTTATATCCTAAATAGACGAGAGGGCTGTGGGAAAGAAGGGACAAGTCAGTGGTGAGAATGTTAAACACAGAAAAATTAATCGACTGGCCTGTGTTCACTTGACAGTCTCTGTTGGAGCCATTTTAACTAAAATTTCTTCAGTTTCAGCGAAGTGTCTTCACATCCCTATTGCTCCCCTCTGCTTATTGGGGATGTGCTGATTTCCTGGTGTGGGGAAGGTACGGGAATCTTCCTTGGAAGGATATTTTGTTGTTCAGGTGTGGGGAAAATAGGATGGCTTTTGATTTTCACCAACAAGGATTTGAGGAGGTTTTTTCCTTCAAGGAAGGTGTCTAAGGCAGGTATTTGTGGTTCTTAAAATATCCAAGATAATCTTCGAGCACTCCAGACTCAGGTATCAAAGCCTATGGACTTCTTCTCTCAGTTAAAGTTTTTAATAGTCTAGTGTTCCTGTAGAATGGCAAAAAGATAACTTTTAGGTCTCTGGTGGCTGTATACAGCTACTTCATGTATTACAGAGCTGGACAGGGAGTCTTCGGGCGGCAGCTGCATGGGTGGGATGGAGCCCTCTCCCAGCTGGCCATGCCCCTTACCTCAAAGCCCAACGTCCTTGGACAAAGGCAACTGTAAATGGCAACTGCAGTGGGGAATGCATAAACAGTGAGTCTCCAAAATCTCATGGCTGATCCTGCTATATGGTGCTTTGGTGACAGTTGTTTCCTCTTAGAGGTTATTTAGGTTTTGGCTCCATCCATTGATCAAGATAGCATAAACTAAAGCTCCTCTCTTGCTGCAGGGCAGGTGTGTGACTAAATTAGGTGTTTACTTCAGGGTATGTCCTGTTGCAGGTTGGCCCAAAAGCAGATCTTTTCAGATACAGATTTCAAATCAAGAAAAAAATTAGACAAATGAAAACAAATTAAGCCTTAGCAGCTTACAAAGATGTTTTCTTCTTTAATTAGCTAAATTAAATTGAAATCAACCCACTAGCCAGCACTGGTTAATGAAGGATTGCTAAATGGGCTACTGCTCTTACTATTTTTGGTTGATCAAAAAAAGATGGGGACATGATGATGTTTTAATGAAGCCAAATGGCCAAAGCTGCTTGCTGTACTGAAATCCAGCCATGAAGGAGAAGGCTGGAACAGGACAGGAAGGTTCAGCACTGGCTGTTCTTAAAGAGTGGAAATGTACCATTTTTGAAGCTCCAAGCACTGAAAGCTTTGGAAATTCCACCTTATTTTATAATTTTTTCACTGTTTCTAGCATGGGGTAGACTACTAGGGTTTCTACTTGGGGTAGACCTCACATTTGTGTGCTGCAAGTCCTAGATCATGCATGACATCAGTTGCTATCTTGACTGTTACTCACGTGGTGACTGAAATTCATGTTTAATGGGGTCAAAAATGTTTTGGGTGGGAGGTTTTTTTGTTTTGTTTTGTTTTGTTTTGTTTTTAGCATAAATCAGTACAACTGCATTGACTTCAGTAAAAATCAACCTTTTTGTATTATTTAGAGACTTGGCCCTGTAGGTTTACCTTGGTAAAACTCAGTTTGCATGAAGTAAGAGATTTGTAGCCTCAGTGGAAAACATAGAATAGGCAGACTTTGTACAAACTTAAACATGAACTCTGTGTCAGTACTAAGCTGCCTGTGCATTTGGGACCAGAACCTTCATAACTGGACTTTCTTTTCCATGTGCTACCTGCACATTTCAACTAATGCCAGGTGAGACCCAATGGCTTCTCTATTCCTGCCTTAGTCCCTGCTGGGTTTTGCTAAATGTTGCCAAACTATCTGAATATTTGGGCAATATGCAAGACAAGGATGAAATCCACAAAAATATTTTCCTCCCTTGACTTCAGTGGTGTTGCTTCTCTCATTTGAAGTCAGGTCCAGCATCTGCAAAGTGGACTGGCTGGAGTGCTCCCCTGGTGCACCTTCGATGCCCCCAGAGAGGTTGTCCTGCCAGGGTGGCTGGGTCAGTGGCTGCTGGGGTTTGCTGCACACTGAGCCTTGCTGCCATAGCCTGATTGTCCTTAATGCAGAGTTCTCACCAATCTGTGTTCTGGACGCAGAACAGAAATTTGCCTCTTAGGATACCAGAGACTCCAAGTGACTCATATAGACATTTTGAATGCAACAGTTCTGTTTGTAAAATGCTTGGAGTTAATGAATTAATTATGTTGCACTATCCTTGGAGCAGTAAAATATAAACTGAACAAGTAATCAGCAGGAGACTGGCTGGGTGAGTTTTTCCCTTAGTGTTTTGAGTAAACACAAACACAGGAAAAGCCTGAAAGCACTATTGCTGCCTAGTGTGCTCGGATTTGTGCACAACATTCAATAATTTAAAGCAATCAAGGTTTCTTGGAAAAGAAAACCTTGGAAGCAGTGTTGCTACATTGGCTCCCAAAGCATGCGGGTACCTGCTGCCACTGTGTGACAGATGAAACCTCTCTCTCTTTTTTTTTTTTTTTTTCCTTATCTTTTTGAGTCATAGTGATTAAGAAGTAGAACTATTTGTCATAATAGTTGATCCTCATGTCCATAGGGCTCAAAGAACTACCTTATTGACGCTCATACTTCCCTAGTAGCATTTGCCTTTCCCTTTTATTTTGCGAATTTGTCCATCGGTGGGTGCATCACTCGGGCTGCCTTTGGCACATTTGAAATAACAGGTCTTCCATGTTTTGTGGCTGGAACTGCAGTTGGAGCTAGTGAATGAACTCTCTTACAGGAGTTACAGGATGTCTGTGTGCAATGGGTGATGCCAGAATCAGCCAAGATGGTTGTGACAGTCAGAGTTGCTGTGGCAAATCCTGTCCTGTGTCAGGGGATGTTTCACTCTATTACTGAGACAGGCTATTTCAGTTATCTTTTTATATATTTGCTCTTACTGTTTATTTTATCATCTTCCTAGGCAGCTTTAAACTAGCAACTACTTGACATGTAGTTAAATCTAATGACACTTAAAATTATGCATGCTTAAGTGTTTTGGTCTTTGAAACTAAATTTACGATATTTGCACTTTCTCTTGTGGCACACCCACGAGCTCTCCTCACAGACAGCTGGATTTCCAGGTGATAAACGGTTGGGAAAAAATGGATTTAGTAGCAAGCCTTTGGTGTGCATATAAAACTCTGACTTTTTGGATTAGTTGACTCTCTGATCTTGAAGTATATCGATGGGGTGTTTATTCCTGGGAAAGCAGAATAAAAATGAGTTAAAACTTTCTCTTAAAATGTTTACAGCATCTACAGTATTTGGCCAACTGCTGCAGTTTTGTGTTAAAGCTGCCTTGTGGGAGTCACATGCCCATGCTGGATTTATGTCCTTTATCCTGTAGCATTCAGACCTGTAGCATTTTTGGCTGGTAGCTGCTTAAAGTATACACTACGTGAAATGAAATAGCATGTGATGGTTTGATGTTGTATTTCACTAACATGAGAGGTGATAAACTGACAAAAATGTCTCAATTTTAAACCAGAAGTGTCTGTAGTGGGTTGAACTAGTTTAGGTCTGGGTGCCTTTCTGTACAGTTGACATGTTTGCTTCTTGCATCGCTGATGAGCATTAAGCTGGTGGCTACTTACAGCTCTGAGGTCTATTTCCTGAGTAATAAAAGTTAGCAAAGGGTCCATCACTGGCCATGTAAAACTAAGATTATTTTCCTCATATCCATTTCTTTGTTAATATCAACAATGGATTTACCTGCTGTTTGGCACTCACTCAACAATGCTGGATTTTTTTTTCCCTGCCACGTTTGCAGTTAGCTTTCAGTTTTACTACACTTGAAAATGGAATCAGCAAGAAATTGCCTACTTTTGCTCTGCCTCTCCTTTTCCAGCCCACTCTCTAATGTGCCTCGATATTCTTGCGGCATAATTTGTTTTCTGCTTTTACATTGCCTCCTTGATTATCTTGATTCCACCACATTTCTGATGTGTCTAAATCATTATCCCGAAAATCATACAGTAAGAGTGACTTGCAGCTGAAATACTGAATTTGGAGATGCAAAAGTGATCAGAATCATTTAGAACTGACACTTTTTTTCCTGTCTGTGACCGTTCATGCAGTGAATATCCATACAGAGCTGGCCTGGACCTAGGTGTGCATAGGACAATATTCAGAGGTCCCACCCCACATGACCTGGCCATGTACTGAACTAGAGACCTAGAGCTAAAAAGCCAACCCAGCCAGTTGTTGCCCATTTTGCAGCTGTAAGAGAAACTACCGTGCATGTTGATTTATTGCCCAGATCCTATTCTGGAAGCATGTGCCAAGGTTTTTCTGTCTGATTAGAGGTAGGTTGAAGAACTGCTGGCCTGGTTGTCTTGCAGAGAACAAGCTGTGGGACGCCTGCACAGGTTAAAAAGATGGCCTGAAGCAGCTCCATCTTGTGCCTATGCAGTCACCTCGTGGGATTCGGGCAGAGGGTGGGTGCTGCACCACTTTCCACCATGGATACCCACCTCATCCAGACAAGATTTGGACAGAGAGGTGCACAGCACAGTGAGCAGCTGCTCTCTGCTTCACTACTTGAACTCTGGGACTTTTTGTAAGAGTCCTGTGATTTGAACAAAAAGGAAAGTAGTTTTTTAAAATTATGTGTAAGCAAACGGATTAATTTTTGAAGGAAACCTTCATCCCAAAGTGAGAAACTGTGCTGTTTTGCCTCCTAAAGGC
>VWZY01001527.1:281509-306123 GCA_013399075.1 Chloroceryle aenea | reverse complement strand
GGGGGGGGGGTGGAATTCTGGAAGGATTCTTACATTTCTGGGTGGATTTGCAAATAGTTTGGGTAAACACAAACGTCATCCTTTTCTGGCAAAGACACTATCCAACTGAAAACATTGCCTGGCCCCAGCTGTGGTTTGCTGCCTGTTTCAGCCACCAGAGTGGGTACCCAGCCTTTCCTAGTGGGTAGGAGCACTGTAGGTAGGGCCAGCATCTCTGTCCTGGCCCTTTTTGGACACCCTGCCATGGTGTAATTACAGCTAAACTCTAAACTTTGAGTCTTGAGGCATTCCTAAATTCTCTCTGGCTTGAATTGTCAAAACATTGGAGTTTTGACTTCTGCTACGTGGAGTTCAGCTGGTGAAATGTAGTCTTTGGGGCACCAAATGCCCCAGAGGTGGGGGGATTTAAGACTACAGGGTGATGAAAGAGCTTGGAAATAGGGTGCAGGTGCAGGGGGATGGTCTGAGGTATGCAAGCACGCAGCCACATGTACACACATATCCTTTTCACACTGATTTCATTTTTTTTTAATGCAAAAAATTAGCTCTTGAAATTTTGACAGATGACAGGAGGATGCAGGATGGATGCAAGGAGGAATAATTAATTTTATTGCTGTCATTAATGAAGTGACTAATCTATGTTTTGGGGTAGGCAGTTCCTTCCTTGGCCTTCTCTGACTGCTCTGGCTCCCCCATTTATATTCAGTAGGCTCTCATAGTTTAGTTGCTGTTTGGTTTCAGAAGAGGACAGCTGTCTAATGTTTGGTGTCAGAGAATGGCTGATGCCCTATAAAGTTAGCTGGGGATGTAGAGTTGGGGCACATGCTAATTGTGAGTTGCTCAGAGCTTTGCTTTTACTTGTTGACTTGGAATAATATTCCCTTATTTTTTTGCCTGTGCTGAGTGGTGATGGATGCGAGTGTTTGAAGGAGCAAAAATCCCCAGCCTGGAGTGCAAATTGAAAGGCTTGAACGAAATATCTCAGGTTCAAAGATGACCTAGTATTGATGGAAACATTCCCTAACTTGCAGGTGTCTACTATTCTCTTGGCTTTGTTGTGCTGGTTTGACAAGGCTCCTGCTGAGAGCACAGCAGAAGCCTCAAACAAGAAATGAGACCATGCAGCCCAGGACTGTGTGTTCTCCCGGGGAGGCAGGGAACCTCTGTGCCCTGTGTTCAGCCCAGCTCACCTCCCAGGACATGGCAGGACCTCTGGCATGGCCTTGCTTCCACAGCACATTTTTTATGCTCTTTTCAGGGTCCTTGTTGCACTTACAGAGCCATGACAGGTTTTTCCAAGTGTTTTCTGAGATGTGTTGGTTGTGGTGGGCTTGGAGCAGTTAATCAAGGCAGTACCATTGTGGACAAAGGGGTTAGACTATCTCTGGAGACTGATCTGCTCCTGTGTCTTTTGGTAACTCTTTTGCATTGTCCACATTGTTGTGTAAAACCTGGGTAAGTTGAGATGTGCAAGCCACCTTCTCATTTTGTCTCTGATTTCAGTAAAGATGGACTGTGCTTTCTAAAGGCTCAACCCAGAGTACCTTTCCTTCACAACTGTGGGAACTGCTCATGCTGAGCTTGTCTTGCTATTTCTGACCAAGGAGAAGTTAAATTGCAATTTCATAAAAACAGGGAGGACAAACTTTATATTCTAACCCACAATAAACACCTGACAATGTAAGTGGAAAACGGGTTCATGAATATAGGAAGACACTTCACTGCCTGTCCGTAGTCTCCCTCTTCCTAACAGTGGAGTGAATGATGCTTTGCTCTTCTCTAGTGCGTCTCTAGTCTGAGGAGCATCTGAAAACTAATAAGTAATGTCAGTATAGGAAGTAGCCAAATAGAATGGTATTTCTGCCCCTCTGAACTCAGGAAGGGTATAATCCTGCAGCACGACTTGCTGGTCAGTGTACTGCAGTGCAAGCCGGGTGCAGGTAAGGTGTCCTGACATGCAGGACCGCTGCCAGTGGTGTGTGTGGAGGTGGCTAGGAACACAAAGTGAGAGGCTTCCAGTTTCTGCAAGAGTTCAGTGTTAAAACTGTGTGGATGAGAGTCCTCTTTCATGATAATCTTCCCCATATATTACAAACTTTAAGCCTGTGCATGAAAGAGACAAGTTATTTTCCAAGTGTATCCCCCAAGGAGGCTGGATGTAGAACTTTCACTGTCCCCATGAGCAATGACCATTTAACTGCCTTGAAGGGAAATAGATGATAAAAACTAACTTCAGTTTCTGTGTAAGCAAACGGAGTTCACTGTGACATGGTGGTGGCATCACAGGGCCATGGTTCAGTGGTGACCTGGCAGTGCTGGGTTAATGGTTAGATTCGATGGTCTTAAAGGTCTTTTCCAACTTAAACGACTCTATGATGCAGTTCTGAATTTACTTCTGAGCATTAATTTGCTTCTAATTCTGTAACTCAGTTGTGTTGGCATTGAACTGTTGTATCCTTGCTGATGAGGTAATGGGGCTAATGCAAGCAGAGGACTCCTGTATGGATGTTGGCAGCATCCCAGAGAAGGTACTTTTAGACTCATTGGAGAAGCGCCAGACATGGAGGATATATTTCTACTAATGATGCTTTATCATCAGTGAAAGCCAGGGCAGGCAAAGAGTTCTTAGTGTATGCAGAACTATATTAACTTTTGCAGCAACAAAGCAACTGCAGTAGCAAGTTCCCTCTGAAGGGAAGAAGTGATTCCAGTAACAGGGAACAAGCACTTTTATAATTGAGAGCATTAGGGACTCCAGATAGCATAGCTTTGCCCATTGGAAATCACATCTCCCCACCCTCCTCGTCTCTCTCTGTCCTTTCCTTCTGGGCTTGGTGAGGTAGGTCTGATCCCTCAGGCTGGGTGTTGCAGTTTGTTGATGGATGCCCTGAGAATAGCAACATCAGAGGTTCCCAGTTCCTCCTCAGGGGAGGGCAGAGGGCAGATACATTTGTCCAGGACAGATGATGCTCCCCTGTGTGGGTGCTCATGAGTTGGAGTCAGCACATTAGGGGATGCTGAGAGTTCCCTGGCTGGCACTGTCACAGGAAGCCTGTCTTGCTAACATGAGTTGTGGTGTAACTCCACTACAGACACTTGTGTGAATGAGAATCAGCCCTGTGCATATACATGAGTGTAAAATAGATGTGAATATGACCAAAACCAGGATAAATGCCCCTGGATATGCCTCAGCCATGCTGTCCAGTCCTGCACCACAGACTGGATTGCATGTCACAAACATCAGCTGCTTGGTCTTTATTTCTTTGTTTTCAGTCCTCATACAACTACAAATTTAGCATTACTGCTAAAGAAAAGAGCAAACTACAGCCATTCACGGGATAACATGATTTTAAACTCTGTGAGACAGCTGATACTATTAGAAACCAGGCCCTATTCTAGGCTTTCATTACTGATGGCTACTTGAGGAGACATACACTGTAAAATATAAAGATAAAAAGCGAAAGGCTATTTAGATAGATGTTCAGCTGAATGTTGCTAGCATCAAATCAGTGGCACTGAAGAAGATGAGAACAGACATACGGCACAGCCTCTGGACTCCAATCCCTAACATTCTGTGACCACATGTGTGCACAAGATGGATCTGCTAAGGCTTTGCCTTTACAATGTACACTTTAAATCAAAGCAACGTTGAAGTCAGTGTTGATTGTTCTTGGAGATACATTTTACCTTCAGGCAGTGCTGTTTCCCAAAGGAGCGTGAGCAAGAACATATGTTTCTGTGCAGTGCTGACTGCTTGTGGACAGGGATCTCCCTGAAATCCTCTGGAAGCGATTCCTCCTTTGGAAGTACCCACTGCTGCTGCTGAGCGACCGCTGTCTGTTCTTCAGGTACTCCCGGTAGTTTTTGGTGAGCAGGGTGTAGAGGAAGGGGTTGATACAGCTGTTGCTATAGGTCAGACAGGTTGTCAGATAATTAATGTTTTTCATCACCTTGGGAGATAAAGTGAAGGATTCATAATACTGGAAGAGAAGCTGCCATATCCAGAAAGGCAAGAAGCAAGCCCAGAACACCAGCACTATCGTGAAGATTAAATAGAGCACCTTTTGATTTGGCAGCCGCTTGGTCTGCTTGAAGGATGCTGTTTGCGACACCCAGTAAATCTTAGCTAATCGGATGTAGAGGTAGCCAATGATTACCCCTGGACCCACGATGCTGGTACCAAAAAGGATGGTGAGATAGACCTTGTAGGACAGCTTGCTCCAAGTGGGCAGGCAGATGCTTTTGTTGTCCCTTTGCACCAGCTGGATCATGATGAGCATTGGGAGAGTGAGCAGCAGTGACACCAGCCAGATAACAACAGCAATGGCCTTTCGGTAACTCTTGGACCTCTTCACTGTGTCCAGGGGCTTCAGCACAGCAAAGTAGCGCTCTGTGCTCATAACTGTGAGGGTGAAGATGCTGGCGTGCATAGTGAGGAAGTCCAGACTGAACAGGATGCGACAGCCAATGTCCCCAAAGTACCATTTCTGAATGAAGTAGGTCCCAACGATGAAGGGAATGGTGAGAAGGTAGAGCAGGTCTGCCAGCGCAAGGTTGATGATGTAAATATACATGGAAGCAGATGATCGCAAGTAATGGCACATCACTAGCAAGGTGTAGACGTTGCCAGTCACCCCGATCACGCACATGAGGGAGAGGATTGTCCCGATGGTGCAGATGGCAATCATGTCCTCCATGGAACTGATGGCTGATGTGCCATCCCCGGTGGCATTGGTGGAGGCATTGAGTCTGATTCTGAAGAGGTTGCCCTCACTTGTCTCTGTCACCATGTAGGGTGTTGCAGAAAATTGGCTGTCCAGCTCACCAGTTAGGGACATGCTTTTGGCCTTTCAAAGCCAGAGGCTTTGTTCATGCCACAGGGGTCTGAAGATCTGCTCTTTCTGCTCTGAGAAATGTGACTGCTGGGAGTTTGTGAACCATTTCTTAGCAAGGTCTCATCCAAGGAAGATCTGCATTCTCCACTAGAAGAAAGACACCAGAAGGCAACATATTAGAAATCTGCCAGAGCAACACAGATTAGCATTTAGAAGTTACCTGTCCCTGAGTTTGTATCTGCACTGTTTGCATGTACCAAAGGTCTTCTGTGCTGAGGCCATTCATGTGTAAGGTTGATGCTATCATTGCAAGAGCACAGCTTTGAGGAGTGACATGGAAAAGAGACAAGAGAGATTGTGCGGATCATTGGAACATCTTGCTGCAATCATTATAGTTTGAGGTTGGGAAAAAAAATGTTCTTCCTAAATTCATAATGCAGACTTACAGACCTAGCAGTATGACTGCTTAAACACCTTCCCTAAGCTCTTAACTCTGCAGTAAAAGGCCCCCAAAAAAGGCAAAACAAACTTTGTATTTACCATTTGCAGCCAAGTAGTCTGTTTTGTGTGAACACTTAAAGTCCTGTCCAGTATTTCTGCAGTATTGTCACAGAGCAGTTCCCTTGACTGAGAAGCTCTTGCTGTGTCCTGACCCACAGTTACTTGAGTCGTGGAGAAAAAAGGCATTTTATATCTATAGAGCAAGGTGTAGGTTTCCCTGTGGGGTTTATGCCTGTAAACACAGGATTTTTCTCATGCTCTCTGTCAAGTGTGATCCCACAGATTTTCACATGTCCATGCACAGACAGAGTTCAGGCAGACCTGTCTAAGCAGCCTGATGCAGCAAGGTGTGAGATTGCTCTGTAGCATCTTAGGCAGGTACTCGCTCTATACACAGGAGCTTTTGGTTAGCTCAACACTATACAAATCGTGACTGTGTTGCTTTGAAATTATACTGGCTCTGGGTGTAGGCAAAGGGAGATCAAACCTACCTGAGAGAAACACTGAAGAAGTAGCTAAAATGCCCAAATGTAAGGCATCCCAAAAGCACATGCCAACCAAAAGGTCAATGCACACAGAAGTTCATTTGCAGTAGGTATTTTACAGAGCTCAGCTTCCCTCTTTGTTTGGAAAATGCTGTGAGAAGGGGTTCTGAATCACACTGTCCTTGTAGGACTCAGCAGGCAGACTTCCCTCTGCCTTGTTCCACTAGGCAGGTTGGGTTTGTTTTATCCTTGGAATTTGCAGCTTTCCCCCATGAATTTGATGTCCCTTTGCCTCTATGCCAGCTGTGACTCCTTTGTTTCCTTCCTCTCGGTAGCTCTTTGGCAGAAGAATTACAGCACCAGGCCCTCCTTTGCTGCCCTTGTGGCAAAAACTTCGACAGTGACCTCTGTAGCACTTGAGGACGGACAAGTTCATCTTCTTCGTGACCTGTTGTCACCTTCTCTTCTTCCCATTACCACCTGCCACAAGTGATGGGTGCTACGGACATGTCATGTGAAACCTCTGTCAAAAGAGAGTAATCCCTTATACAAGGAGACTTTTCCTCTGTTAACAATTGGGATAGAGGTTAAAAAAAAAAAAACCAAACCAAAAAAACCCCAAGAAATACCATAATATGCAAACCCCTTCTGCCACCCAAGTTCCTTAGGTACAAACACTCAAGGGGGAGAGGTGAAGTGGTTAGTACTCTTTCGAGATATCACTCCCCTGGGCTGGTTTCCAGCAGCTTCACCAGTATCTTGGCTTTCTTGGACCTTGCAAACCGAAATCTGTCTGCTCCCTCCTGTGCTGCCCAGTCCCCTCCTGCTTATCTTTGGGCACATGTAGCCAGCCTGCCCATGCACCAACTTGCTCCTGCATCACTGATGTTTGCAGACAAGCTGTGCTGGCAGCTAAAGCGTCACGAGTGCTGCGGGAGCTCTGTCTGCTCCCCTGTCACTCCACTGCCAGCACACTGGGTCAGAAACAAATCGGTCTGCATGGGATGC
The DNA here is from genome assembly GCA_013399075.1 of Chloroceryle aenea. Classification (NCBI taxonomy): domain Eukaryota; kingdom Metazoa; phylum Chordata; class Aves; order Coraciiformes; family Cerylidae; genus Chloroceryle; species Chloroceryle aenea. The sequence continues at coordinate 299,294 of VWZY01001527.1, read as the reverse complement.
TCCAGAGAAGCACACATGCTATCAAGCTCAGTTGGATTTTCCATGGCTCAGGTGCTGTCTTTTTGCAGCTTCCTCATTCTGTGTTCTGGGCACTTGTAGCAGATCGGTGCTGTGCCTGCACACGTCTGTGCAGTTCCCTGGTGTGACAGCTGCTGCCAGAGAGAGCTCAACACACCTCATCTCCCTGCTCTGCTCCTCTTCCACTGAACCTGCATTTTGCTTCATTCATAAAATTCCTACAGCACTAACTCAGTTCAGACACTTCATCCATCTCTAGATAGATCCCACAGTGAGGCAAGTCCTCACTCCTAGAGGAGGAAAATCAGTCAAACTGGGGAAACCTTTCATCATTTTAAAGTTACTGCCATTGCTGCCCTCATACGTAAATGCACACGCTCACACACATGCACACACACAATAGAGCTTGTTATTCCTAACAGCCATTCAAGCATCTTACAGTCTAAGCAATTTTTCTCAGCCAATCCTGCCTTTCCCTCTACATTATCATCACGGGAGTACCATGCACATTCAGTAGCTGCAAACATAAACAAACCCCTCCTGCTCAAACCTTGCCTTCAAATCCAGCAGATGAAGTTTCCTACAAGAAAAAAAAAACAAAAACAACACATGAATCTGGTAGTATTAAAGATGAAACATAAAAAAAGGGAAAGAAAAAAGAAGGGCAAAAAGAGAATCCTCCTTCATGGGCAGACGGCGAGAGATCCCCGTGCTCCGTCGCATCTGGAAAGGCAGTAGCAGGAAGGGAGCGTGCTACCTAGCCAAGTATGTTTGAAATCTGTGCGCTCTTAATAACTCTCGTTCTCCTTCCTTCACTCATGCCTGCTATTTCTGTTACCCAGTGACGTTACCCAGAACGTGGCTTTGACTGCAGCCAGCGAAGAGCCTTTTTAAAGCAGCAGCATTTTGATAGCTGTGGCTTGTTTAGCCGACGCCCCCTGCCTGGCTGAGAGCCAGCTGGGGATGCAAGATGTCAAGGTTGATTTCATCCCAGCACCAGTGATAGGAAACGCTGCCCCACCTCTCCTGACATTACACTGAGGAGCACAAATACCTAATGGTGCTTGAGCAAAAGCGTTGTGCTGGGGAGAGCAGTCGGGCCAGGGAGGGTTAAACTTCTGTGGGCTGCACAGGGAAATGGCAGAGCTCCTCGATTCAGAGATGAGTTCCAAAGTGGAGCCAAAGTTTATTTGGGTTGGATGGCGTATTAACAGGCGAATCTGTGCGGTGGTATCATGCACCAGACCATCTGAGATATTTCAGGCTGGCAGTAACAAAATGTTATCCAGGTTGTTTGGGGTTCGGCTGGTTGCCTTTCCCTTGTAATACTCATGGGTAAAGATGAAGCGAGATCAACCAGGCACCTGGAAAAAATGCTGTGTGAGAAAGGGGCTGGTGCTCAGAAAAGCTGAAGCTAGACTCAGGATTATTTTGTTAGCCACAGAATATTATGCTGGTTGCTTGCACACAATGGGATTGCTCTCCCTCCCAGTTCACTGTGTTAGCTCTGTGGCCTGGAGGGAATTGCTCCTGATTTATGCTAGCAGGAAGTGAGAAGCACTACCCTCTCCCAGGGTGTCTCCTACAGGACAAAGGTGTATGGAAGATGCCTGTCAGGAATGTTGCTTACTTCACTGGTTTGCATTGGGCAGTCACGGCAATTTGATGATGCTTCCCAACATGGGGCTCTTGGGAGGCAGCAACACCTGGCTCACCAGCCAGCCCCCAGCTCATACGTCCTGCATTGCTGTTACTAACCAAGAGCTGCTCCCTCCTCTCTTTCCCTAGATACTGGTATCATTTCTTCCTTGTTCTCAACCATCTAGACTCTGCTGTCTGGGTGTTTTCAGATGCATCTGGTATCTAAGGTCTTGTCTTCTTACAGTGAGAACCCAGTTTTGCTTGAGTCACGTGGGGTGAATGCAGCAGCACCTGAAAAGCTTGATGAGCTCTGGTTGTGGCTGTCCCAGGGCACTGGGCATGCAAAGCAGGGCCCCTCTGAGATTTGTTCTTCTGAGTGTACTGACTCAAGTTAGTAGCAAATGCTCATGTGAAGGCTTTGTTTTGCAATGAAAAAAGATTTTTCTGTTAGCAGCTCTAACAAGGGCTGGCTGAGCTTTAAAATTCCAACCCAAGCACCCTCAAAGGTACGTGTTTTGCTCTAAAGATTTGCTCTAAATCTGCATTTTGTGGCTGGCTCTGAGACATCTTTGGAAAACCATGGGCTGGAAGCTGCTTCTCATGCTGCTCTCCAGGTGAGATGGAGCTGCCTGTTGACTGTGTGACTCCACTGGCAAGCAGTGATCCCTTGGTGAACACTGGTGGTGAGGCTGTTGGCAAAGTGCTTTATTTGCAGGTAGCCCACTGGGAATGAGAAGGTCGTTCGTGTGGCAGTCTCATCCTCATGTGCAGAGCAGGGAGAGCCTGCTGCTGTACTTGAATCCTCTTGCTACTCTCTGCACTCATCTGAAAGGGTACGTTGACACAAGCTCTGTGCGAATGCAGTGATGCTGGCTGCAGAGGTGGTTGTCTTTGCTGGGCATGGCTTGGCCATGCTGCTTCCACCTCCGTGTTTGGTAGGTGTGTGGAGGTCTCTTTTCAGCCATCTACACTGGAACTGTCACATCTCTATCACTGAGGTGCCAGTTGGGTTGGTATTGACCTGTGCCAGGGAAAGGAAGAGAGAATGGGATGGGGGAAGGTTTCTGGTCAACACATCGGTTTCTTGGACATATTTGTCCCAGGTACTTCTTTTTCTAGTGTTTAAACCTTTTGTAAAATGTTATACCAGTGTCTTTATCAGGAAATCTTGATGCCCACGGGGCTGCCGATGGGGGAAGCTGGACTCCCATACAGTCTGTGGCCTGCTGGAGCCATTAGAGGAGGTGTCTGGAGTGGCATTCGACAACTGTGTGGACAGTGCCAGGTTCACAGCCTTGGCTCAGAGGGTTGTTTGTGGTTGTAATTTTGCCACTTCTGTTCCCCTTACTCTGCTCATCAGTAAAGAAGAGAACAGTGGGCTCACTCATCTCTCGGTTCCTGAGTTACAGGGCTTTTCACTCGTCAGGTGCTTTTAGACCTATAGACAGGAGTTCCAGCCTGCTTGATTTGTAACGGGACTAGGAACTGCATAGTCAGTAACGGATGAAAGTAGGAGCCCTCTGAGATATGGAACAGGTCTGTTTAATCATTCAAACAACATCCATTGCTACAGGGCTCAAGTTCTGCATAGGACCCTTCTGAAGTTACTGCAGAGATAATAACCATTAGCATTTTATTAAATACAGGGCCAAAAAGATGAGTTCTCCCCTCTGATGTAAGGATTTATATCAGTGTTATGTGAATTTGATTGTGTTTGGTAACTAATTCAAAACGCAGTGAAATGGTCAAATCTCCTGTGTCTGGCTGTGCTGGGCTGTGCACCCCACCATCTGTGTACCCCAGTGACTGTGAGCCCCACCAACTGCTGCCTTCCCGGGTCTGTGCAGGACCCCTTTGGCATGCCCCCCTTTTGGTGGGGCTGTTTTGAGACCAGGTTTGTGAGCAGCCATGGTCTTCTTTCAGCTCCAAGCTGCAAGTATGAGTTTGTCTATGCACCTATGTATATTTTAAAAAATGTAATCAAGTGCAGCTCCCTCCATGTAGGGAGAAGCGTTTACCAATGCAGCCAAAATGGATAAAAGAATCTCACGAATGTGTCTGCATTCCTGATCTGGGTCAGGTCTAGAAAGATGTGTAAGCTCAGAGTAAGACGTGATTCTCATTCTCCTGACCTAGTTTACTTATCTACATGCACACCCCCTTTAACACCCAGAAGGACTCATGATACAGCGTAGGTCTTATGTCCACTGCAAATGCTATCATGGCCACACAGAAAGTCAAATTAGCTTATGAGAAGCTGCCCTGACTTTGAGATCAACCCAAAGAAGACCAAGCATTTGCAGCATCATGCCAAGCCTGGTTCCTCCTGGAGCCACACTGACAGCCTGGAGCACACAAAAATGGCAGCAGCTCCTGAGAAAGAGCACTGGTGAGGTGGTTGTGCTGTGAAGGACACAGTGGTCCCTGGGCCACCTCTTGTGCCTAGGAAAGTTGCATTTAAATCCCTCTGTTCCAGCACTTGTGGTTTTGGACACATTCAAATGTGATATCCAAATTCCCGGCTAGTCCCCAACTTCTTTTCTCACTCTTTCTGTTATCTGTCCCTGACAGTGAAAGAGCCACCCAAACTCAGCCAACGCATTTGGAGACTTCACTGAGCTTTTTTGGCATTTTGGTCACCTTTCTTCCTGTTTTTTTTTTTTCAATATAAAACTTCAGTTGTCCTTTCTGAGTTGGTAGGACTGCTCTTGGTTTCTTTGTGTGAAAGTGAGACTCTGGGGGCTGAAATCACTATTTTTTTTCCTGTCTCATCTGGGTTCCCTTACACAGATACCAGGTTTATAGCTACTCTGTTCATGGAGGGTCATCTGTTGCAGAGCTCTCTACTAACCCAGGAGGATTAGTGTGTGGCTAACTGCTTTTCCCCTGCACAGGAGTAAAGAGCATTTTGAGGAAAGTTTGAGGAGTAATGCTGAAAGGGGCTGAGGTGCTCTCTTGGGTAGTTACCCACCAAGTCTGCTGTTTCTGGCCCAAACAGAATCATTGTCCAGGGCAGGGAGAGCTACCCAGATATTCCCAGCTGGTGCCCAGGAGTTTGGGTGAGAAAGGGCAGAGGGCTTAAACTCTGACTCCCTGGGATTTACAGGTAAAACCTGCACTAGCCCCAGCCCCGTACCATGGTGAAGGCTGATCCTGAAGGGGTGGAAGGAGCAGAAGGTGCCAGTGCTTCTCCCAGTTTTCCACTTGGGACTGCTTTTATGTCTCTAATGAATTGTGCTCCTCTCTCTCCTGAATTCCACCTTGCTTCAAGATCACCCAGATCACCTCTGTTCTTATACAAGATACAGATGGGGCTGGATTTGTCACAGACTGTCAGTGCTCTGTCTAGATTCAGCTTTCTTTGCAAACAGCTGAGATCACCCTCAGGTTATGGTCAGAGAAGCCCTGGTCTGGCAAGTCTATTGCTGGAGTTGTGTTTGTACAGCAGCCATGACTGTGCAGCTCCTGAAGCTGGTAGGCAGAAGCTGGTGACCTTTCTATACCTGGAACTAGATGGCCTTGTGTGACTAAATGAAGTAGGTCAGCTTAGTCGTTATTTCCTTTACGCAGGTGCCGGATATTCATTAGGAAATGAGCGTGCTGGTGTGTCCTGCTGGTGTCGTACACGTTTCATTGCTGTCTGTTGTACCAATTCATGGACCTTGCATGTGCAGGCTGGTTAGTCTGGGAAGAGGCTTGCCTGAACCCCATTTAGTCTCTGATTTTGGTAGATTAAAGGAGATCCTTACTGCCCAACAGCTGGACGTCTGAATGAGGCTGGAAGACAAGATGTCCTGGTTTGGGTGAAAACAGAACTAATCCTGTTCAGTGATTTTACTTTTCAGTTCAGTACTTCTAATTAACAGCACTTTCTGAAGTTAGCAGCATGTTTTTGCAGTGTCTGCTGCCAGCAGTGATAACAGCCCATGTTTAGAGTTACCACCAAGAATTGGTATGCAGACCAAGGCCACTGCTGGATGGTGTGTACCATCCCATAAGGGGGGTGCAGAAAGGAAAAGACTTCACCTAGGAAGGAGCAGAGAGGGGAGGTGACCCCCAGCTGATTAGCGAGGTATCCAGCCCATAGACGTCATATTCGGAAGCAAGCAGAGGGATCGGGAGGGTCTATTGGGCTTTTACCCGGGCTCTTCTCCCTTCTTGGACTGCTTCCCCAGAGCATCCAAGGAGGACTCTGTCCATTCTGCCTTCGATCCCGTTTTCCTGAATCTGGTAGCAGAATCCAGCTCCTGAACACAGCTCCCGTCTGCTGTGGGAGGCAAAGCAGAAGCTATACTTCTTGGTTGTTTGCATGTTAAACGAGTTTCTAATGTGCTCACTTAACATCTAATTCCAAAGGGCTATGGGACAAAAGCAAACAAGAGCTTAGGTACGTTGATTTACAATATATTTAGGCTTTCAAGTCTGCTTTGCCATATTGATTTAACCCTCAGTGTATTTACACACACAAACCACAATAGTAACAGTAATTAGACCCAACTCGTGTACTGTGATTTTCATCAGAGTACCAGTGATGTCTCACTGGAACATGGGTTTTCAGAGGCTTTCCCCGGAACTGATTACATGTATGTGCAAACCTTATAGCTCATTTGTTCTGTGCTTCTTATTTTTGACCCTGTCCAAGCTCTTGGTGTCTTTTGCCACTGTTAGAAGTTCTCAGATAACTGCTTGTGTCCTGGATCTGAGATATCTGGAAAAGACTCTTTACAGTTACCTGAAAGGAGGTTGGAGTGAGGAGGGGGACAGTGTCTTCTCCCTGGTGATGTGTGACAGGACCAGAGGGAATGGATGCAAGCTGCTCCAGGGGAGGCTTAGGCTGGACATTAGGAAACATTTCTTCACTGAAAGGCTTATCAAACATCGGAATGCTCGGCCCAGGGCAGTGGTGGAGTTGCCACCCCTGGAGGCATTTAAATGGCGTGTGGACCTGGTGCTTAAGGATGAGGCCTAGTGGTGAGCTTGCAGTGTTTGGGCTGAAGGTTGGACTCAATGATCTTGGCTGTCCCTTCCAACCAAAGGCATCCTGTGATTCTGTGACAAAGCATTCAGGACCTGCTGAGGAGCAGTTTTTCTCAGCTCTTTGCTGCTGCTGCAGCAAATCAAGAGTTATTCTTTGGGGTACAGAAAACTGCAGAGGGCAGAGAAGGGTGTTGGGAAGTCATGATTAGCTGTGTGTGGTTTTATATTTCACATCAGTGATTAATATGTTTGCTTATGGATTTGTCTCAGTCAGACACATCCCCAGCAAGGTGCCGTTGTTTGCTGTGGGAGAGATGGGACCTGCTTGCAATGGCCTGTGTGAAGTCATAACCTTGTCTTAGCCTCAGTTGGTGTTTGGAGAGGTTTTAGCAGTGCTAAAGCTATTTCAGCAGTGCTTATAGCTGGGTGCTGCAAAGTCAAGTAAGCTGGTGACTTTGCTGGCAGCCTTTTGCCCTGGGTAGAGCAGCCAATGTGGCATCTGTACAGCTGCCTCATTAAAACTTTTAAATTGAGCCATCCTGCCAGATCCTCCATGACTTTGTGAAGACAGTTCCCCGCTCAACCCTGTCTGCACAGCCCTGTTTACATTTTTATTAGCAAGGTCTGAGATGTGCTATTGGAGCTTCTTTATCCTTTGACCTCCCCACCTCCTTTTCAATTGCTGGAAGAGCTACAGCAAGTTTGATTCTTTGGGGGAAGGCAGTCTGTGGTAGGCAGAAGAGGTCATCACTTCCCTCTTACAAATGCCTTGTTCTGGGAGAACCTCTTCAGCATGGAAGACGATTTGGCCTGGGTAGTGTTTCACGTTTTCCTCTGTGTCAAATATAATCTGACCATCTTTTTGACAATATTTTGAGAGTGACTGGTGTAGGGGTCACAGACAAATGCTACTGAATTCTCTTGATTTCAAAGCACTCAAGATTAACAAAGAAATTGCAGCAGAGTTCTCCTCGAAATCTTTCAAATGATCATCAGAAAAGCCATGAGGAGTACAGCCAAACTGAGAGAAGCACCTTCCATAGGCCAAGACCTGATGCTTGAGGCAACGGTTTCCTTGCCATTATTTGCTCTTTTGCATATCCCGTGCAGCACTTCCACATCTCTGTGCTGACCACACTGATGCTTTTCAACATCCTCAGTATTCCTCTCTTTCTCTCCAGCTGCCTTGCTCCCTCCTGAGAGGTTATTCTGTATTTCTAAGCCTGGTTTCTCATAGCTGGGAATAAGAAGGTTTAGGGAAGTGTTTTGGGGTCAGAAGATGTGTAAAAAAAAAAATATCAGGCTCCCACCATTTCCAGCTAAATCTCCTGTTGCTGGTCCCAGGTGCTTTCTCAGCAGGGAGGACAAGACATGTCCTCTGCCTGGCAGCAAAAGTTTCTGCTGGAGTTTTTAAAAATCTCTCACAAGATGTACAAGATGAAATTGTAAAAGGTTGTCTGGCAGCATGTGAAGAGCAGCAAATGTCATTGCATAGAGTTTATGCCACTGTGGACTCCATGGTGTTGTTTGCCATCCTGTACATGGAGGGGTAAAGATGAAAGCACCTGGGGATGGTGACAGTCACTGACAGCTGGTGCTGATAAAGGGCCATCTCTTTGAAGCAGCAGATGCTAATTCAAATTCCCCTTTAAAAAAGCTGCTTTTCCATAATAAATTATATGCCCACATAATAGAGTTTCTTGCTTACTTTGATGAACAAATTCTATTTGCATTGGTGATAGCTCAGTGCTGACTTCTAGTGCCTGTGTTCACATTGTCATGATGACAGTGAAGGAGACAGTAAAATCTTTTCCCCCTTGTGGCAACATCACCAGATTCTGAGCCAGCATCCTCATGATGCTGTTTCAGCCCCTCCTGGAGGGGCTTCCCTCTTTCTGCTATGTCCAGTGTTCCCTCAAGTCTTTTCAGGCATCTCTTGACCAGAAGCATCCAGCTTCTCCTAGCAGTGTGGTGGAAGAACAAAAGTTTGGGGGTCACCTCCATAAGCCATCCCGAGCTGTGGATACCCCAGCCTGAGGGCAGCCTCATCTGAAACATCTGCCTGGCACAAGGGGTTTGGCCTGGTGCTTCAGTCTGCAGTGGATGGAGATGTGCTCTGCCATCCGGTGGCGGTGGCAGTGCTGACACGGGGTATGGATCTGCAGTGAGAGGGGGCTGCAGGACAGGCTGGGTGACCCACTGGCTGGGTAATTTGAGTGAGATAAAACCTGACTTCTCAAACTCCAGCAGTGGAGTATCTGTCCTCAGGTATAATGAGCTTTGTACATTTATCTCCCATGCCTTGTGTGCTGCTGTGAGGTCCCTGCTGAGGCAGGCGAGAGTGACTGCATGCAGGCTCCTTGAATGAAAAAGACTTTGAGCTAAAAGCACTGCCATCAACGACAGGTGTTAGTTAAAGGACTCAAAAGCGTGTGCCAGTTTTTAAGTGAATCATTTTTCCCTCCACAGGTTGCTTCCTGTGATGAGGAGCAGATAGCAGATGTGTCACTCGTGTCAGTGAGACAGTCCCTCTCTGCAGGGACCTCTGTGTCACTGGGACAAGGGCTGGGCAGCAATGATGGGGTCTGCAGAGGATGGGGAAGATGGTTGTGTGGTGTTTGTTCCTCTGTTGGCTTTTTGATGCAGGAACTGTCTGGAGGATGCTGGGTCAAGTGGGGAGTGGATGTGCCACTTCACCCTGAGCAGGGACCTGTTCCTCTTGGGCGGTGGTTTCTTCCCTGCTTTCATTTCCCTTCTGCAAGGGCACAGTGCTCCTCTGCCCTCTGTCCCTTCCCACCATTGCTTGCTTCTGCATTTTATAAGTGATAAGTGAGAGGGATGCATTGGCATTTTATGTCAGAGGGAAATTCTCCTGGAAATGGCTCTCCTGTAGAAAAAGGGTCTTAATTCTTCAGTCAAAAGCAGTAGGGAGACTGAGCAGGCACCTGGTTTCACAGTTGGAGAGCACATTTTTATTGCTTCAAAATACCTTTCTCTGGCTTCATTTGGTCCAAAGTAACACTTGGCTTAATGGGGGCTTTCTAGTAGCCAAATGCTGCATCTCTCAATGGGAAAGGGCTGCCCACAGCTAAAGGTGGGGACTGAAGCTGGGGCTGGGATTGCTGAGGGCTCCACCCCAGCACTGATCCTGAGTTAGAAAGGATGGTCTGCTAGGGAGGGTGTGCAGGGAAGCCCATGATGGGAAGTTGAACTGCCCTATGCAGCCTGAGCAATGCCTTTCTGAGGGTCTCCTCCCTTCTCTGCCCTAGTGAGGCCACATCTGGAGCATTGTGTCCAGTTCTGGGACCCGAGTTCAAGAGCCAAAGAACTGCCAGAGACAGTCCAGCAGAGGCTACAAATTTTCTAAGGGGGCTGGAGCATCTCTGTGCTGAGGAAAGGCTGAGAGACCTGGAGCTGTTTAGCATGGAGAAAACTGAGAGGGGTTCTGATCAATGATGATCAATAGCTAAATGGTGAGGGTCAAGAGGATGTGGCCAGACTCTTCTCAGTGGTGCCCAGAGACAGCACAAGGGGCAACAGGCACAAACTGGAATCCAGGAGGTTCCATCTGAACAAGATGGAAAACTTTTTTGCTATGAGGGTGGTAGAGCCTGGCCCAGGCTGCCCAGAGAGGTTGTGGAGTCTCCTTCTCTGGAGAGATTCCAAACCTGCCTGGACAATGCGACCCTGGGTCCCCTGCTCTGAGTGACTCTGCTGGAGCAGGGAGGTTGGACCAGATGATCTCCAGAGGTCCCTTCCAACCCTGCTATTCTGTGAGTCTGTGATTCTGCCTATTAGACTGACTGGTCCAGTGTAACTTAATTTCTCCTGTGTTTGCATCTCTGTGGTGGCTGAGCTGCTGGCCACACCAAGGGAAATGCGTGTCCTGCCCCAGCTGTGCTTCTCCCCAGCACTGAGCAACTCTGACAGTGCCCTCTGGCACCATGAGATCATTTTCTTCCTATTCCTGGAGTACTTAGTACTTGTCAAAGCTACTCTCACCTCACCTAATCTCTGCATGTGGACACAACATCCTTCCAGGATCAGCCACACTGCAATTATTTTATTTCATCTCTGCTGCTTTCCCAGCAGTGGCTGAGTCTGGTGGTGCCGTAGCACAGAAAAGCTTCTGGCAGCAGATGCGGAAAAAAAAAAACAGTCACCGCAAACCTGCTGTATAAAATGCCCTGGTGTCTTCAGAACATTTTAATTGTGCCATTGCTGCACTTTTGGAAGTCTTGTAAAATATTTTTTGAAACAGACTGTTCCCACTGGGCAGGGGAACTGCCTTTGAAGTGTGTCATGGACTTCTGATGCTGCATGCCACTGAAGAGTGGGGAGGGTTTTTTGGGGGGGGATCATTTGGAAGTGGTGTCAAAGTCACAGCTGATTTGTTGGAGATACAAAGGGAGCAGCATCTCTTTCACATCCCTGGCTTTGCAGATTATCAATGCCAAAATAGATAAACACGTGCATCAGTGGAAAAAAAAAACAACCCAAAACATAAAAGCCCCAACTCGGTGCAGAAGTCAGTAATAGGTTGAAGTGCTCTTCTTCTGTGTCTCCAGACCCTGTGCATGTCACCTTTCAATTCTCATAATGGTGAGGTGGGATGTAGTTTTTGGCAAGACGATGGAGGTGTGGTCGCTGGGGGTTGGCTGTTAGAGCTGCACTGGTGCTGCCTCCTGGTTCATCTTCCTGTTCTGGATCCTGCCTCACTCTGTAGCATCCTGGGGTTGTACAAATGAAGAGATTTTCAAGGAAACGGTGCTTCATGTCACATGCTTATGCATCATAGCTGTGCTTAAAGCCTCTCATTTCCCTCTGAAGACTGGTCCGTGTGTGAACAGGGAGAGATTACCTCTGATGTGTATGGTTAGAGCTGCAGACAGGTTTCCCACACACGTTCTAAATAAAATAATAATAATAGTAATAATAATAAAATCTAATAATAACCATAACTGTAATGAAAAGTACTATAACAAAAAGAGGGAGAAATAAAACCTGGGAAAATGCAAGTGATGCACAATGCAGTTGCTTACCACCTACTGACCAGTGCCTGGGCAGCGATCTGCCCCTCCTGGCCAAGTCCACCCAGTGTATATACTGAACATGACATTCTATGATATGGAATATGCCTTTGGCTAGTTTAGGTCAGCTGTCCTGGTCATGCTCCCTCCCATGTTCTTCCCTTCACCTGCTCCCTGGCAGAGCACAGGAAATGGAAAAATCCTTGATTTAGGATAAGCACTACTTAGCAACAACTAAAACATTGATTTGTTCTCAACAGTGCAAAACACAGCACTGTACCAGCTTCTAGGAAGAAAATTAACTCTATCCCAGCTGAAACCAGGACACTTGTTAACCTACAAACCAGCCCTTCCCAGGTTGCCAGCAGTGTTTGCATGTCTTAAGCAGATTATTTTAGATAAAATGATTCTCTAGGCTAGAACATTGAAGGTCAGGAATACAGGTTAGGGCTTGCAGGATGCTTCTTAGCAGTTGCCACTCTGCAAGTCATCTGTGTCCAAAGCAAATGAGGGGCATTGGGCACCTGCTGCATGGGATGAGGGGCTGTTGCACAGCCCATTTTTGGTTTGAGCCTTTAAACACCTCAGGTGTTAACTGCAAGGAAAACATTCAAGGATCTTAGCGACTTGGAGCTACTTTTGCCAGCCTGCATTAGTCGTGAATGACTCAGTGCAATTAGCTATCCCACAGCTTTTTGCAAGGAGGCTCTTGGTGGCCTGTGCTGACCCTGTCTGAGTTCCAGTCCCTTTTGGGACCCAAATGCTGATCCAGGATGCTGTGCTGCTGCAATATCTGGCCTTCTCCTTGCAGCATAGCAAGAGCTGCTGATTTCTCACTAGTGCATAGGAAGCAATGCGAGCTGACAGCATTTTCCTTGGCTACCAGTGCCAGGTGGTGGCTCTTGCCAACAGTAGCATTTCCCTTTCAGACTCATTTGCCTTTCAGTGCAGGACCTTCTCATGAGCTTCTCCTTGCAGCTGGCTCAGCTGTGCCTGTTCCTCTGTAGCACCACAGACATGTCCAGGGCACACAGTGCAGGGACCCACTTGATGTCTTTAATTGCCTCAAAGGAATGACATTGCAAAGGGCCATCATAGTCTTTTTTAAGTGTAGAGGACCGTTTGCTGCTGGAGCTCCATTCTGATGAAGAACTAGCTGTAAGAAAGATATTATTGGGGTCAAGAAGCAAACAGCTGTTTCAGTCATGCTCCTCTTTACTCTCCAGAATCACTTTGTGTCATCAGCAAGCTTTGTAATTTTCCTCTTCAGTCCCTTTTCCCAGCTCATTTATGAAGGCACTGGGTGGGTGGACAACCCAGGTGACCCTGCCTGATTTGAAAATTGACCATTTACTCCTACCCTTTGTTTCTTATCTTTTAACCAATTATTAATTTGTACAGTGACCTTTGTTCTTGTCTCATGGAAGATTAGTTGTTGAAGGACCTTGCTGAATAATTTCTGATGCTCCCAGCAAACCACAGTAATTTTATTTCCCCTTTCTACGCCCTCACAGGCTCCTTTAGAGAGCTCTGATCTGCTCCTGAGGTAGAGTTTCTCCTTTGAAACTTGTTGCTGCCTTTTCCCAGTGTGTTGTTCCTGTGCCCATTCACTCTCTATTCCAGCTTCTCCTAATTCATCTGAAACTGAAAACTTTTTGAAAAACTGGCATCACATGAACCACTTTCTAGTCACTGCTACACAGAGGGCTTTAAGTGAGAAGTAAAAGGTCATGGTTAATGCTGAAGCTATTTCATCCCTGGGCTTCTTTATAGCTTTTGGGTGAATACAGTTGTCAATCTGGCATCCTTGAGCTAAGTTCATACAGGAGAGGAGATCATAGTCTGGCATGTTTATTTTACTTCATTGCTTGTCTGGCCTTTAACTCACTGTATTAAAAAAAAAAAAAAAAGAAGAAAATCTATGTTTTAGGGCCTGTGTTGCATTACACCAACCTAAAAATACTTGAGTTGGGAATGTTGCTTTTAAAAATTCATTTGAAAATGTCAACTCCAGACTGCTGACCCCAGGTCCTTTCAGAAGGGATAAAGGAGCTGTTAAATGTGCCAGAGAGTATTCTTCAGCATCTGCAGCTCTTAATACATAACCCCTGGCATTATCTAGGGGGCTTTAGAAAGAAAATAAGGAACAGGAATAATAATAATAATAATCATCTTTCATGTTAGGACTTGTTGTGCCCAGGCTCTTGCTGTTCCAGGCTGCCTGCTTCGCAGCTCTTTGTTTGCTTTCTCTGATCATAAATCTTGTCCTGAACTGTTTCTGTATCACATTCTTAGAAGCACTTTCTGTAAATTTTGCACACATGAGTCTGGAAAACAAATCCCCACTGGGGCTGTTAATGGAAATTGGCTGTGTTAAAGCTCAGTGAGTGTCAGTAGCTGATGCCTGTCAGCTGTAATGAGATGTGGGCTCCATATTTCTGTTTCAGCTGTAATTAGGGGGTTGAGCTATGGAGGAGCAGCATCAGCTTTATCTGGGTGGGTTTGGGGTAAGGAGCTGCTGGAACCTTGTAGGTCCAGAAGAGCAGAGAGGCAGCAGGAGTCATATAAGAGGAGCATGTAAAAGCTGTAAATTTGTTATTCCTAATGCAAGGTCTTGCTGTCTTTCATGTTTGTACCCAGTGGCAGCTGGGTAAGGGTGTAGCAGAAATAGCAGAAGAGCCTTATCCTTATAGTAAACAATGGGATTAATGCTTGAACTGTATGTGGGACACAGACAGTAATGTTGTAAAATCTGATCTCCTACTTCATCTTGGCTGCAGGTAAGTAGCAGCAGTAGTAAAAGAAATATAGGAGGGACCTGCACATTCCCGTCCCCCTTCCTTGTGTTCCAGAGAGGTTTAATTCCCAAAGCCATTTTTCACTGTTTATTGCAACCCTCCTTGTACTTCAGTTAAGTTTGAAACCCTAATGTCTACATTTAATTTATTTTTTTTTTGAACAGTCTCAAAGTATTCAGTTGTCTTTCTGTAAGAGCAATTGCTTTCTTTTCCTTCCCCACCTCTCTTGTCATTGCCTGTCTCTCATATATGTCTGTTCTGACTGAATGGTTGCGCTGTCTGGCATGGCTGGCAGATGGGAAAAGATTGGTTGTGAAAAGAACCGTTGCATTCCTTTCCGTCTTTGTGCAAGCAAAGGAGAGGGGCCTCCTAACAGCTACCTGGCAGCTGCTTTTCCAAAAGTTGGGATCTTCCCAGAGAATCTGGTTTGCTCTGTACCCATTGTGTGTATATACTCCTGGGCTATTCGGTGATGAAAGGGTAAGGAGGCAGCTCTAAGGGTGTAGAAGGGCACCTGTAGTGGAGAGGTATGAAGCGAAATGGCCTCAGCTCCCTTTGAACCCTCAGAAGCAGAGTCTGAGGTGTGGCAAAGGAAGGGTCTTCATGTTTTCTCAGACCTAAGAGCATCCAGTGACCCATCAGGGTGGCAGACCTGCCCCTTCTCTTTATTTTAGCTGCATCCAGATGGGTGGGAGGCAGTTGTGTGTTGCCAGCTCCAGTCTGGCCCTTCAGCAAGTCCCTGTGCTGGGAAATCCTTTCTTTAACTCTCTGCAGGGAAGCCCTCTGTTTCCTCTCAGGGTTTCAGCTTTGCACAAAGCAGCAATCTCTTTGCTTGTTTGTTTCCTTCCCCATTGAACAGTCCCTACCTGTTTCCAGGTGATTACTCCCTTTCTCTTTTGAGTCCTCCTTCTGCCTGGGATTTTCTGCATTTGTAATTTCTGCTCATCACTTTTCTCATTCTCTTCTTCACAGGGTAAAGTTGGACCTGCAGCTCTTCTTATACATCTTGTGTAAAAGTGCTACTCTCTATCCCCTGCTGTCAGGGCTCAGGCTGTGATAAAGCAGGTGGTGTCAACGGTGCCTGAGAACTGGGATTTAAAGCTGTTATGCTGTTTATGCACTTGGGCTGAGGGCAAACTGCTGAGATGCTCTGCCTCTGCTGACTCTGCTTCCTCCACATCTGGGAGATGCCAAGATGAGGAAGTCTCCTGTGACTTTTGCTGAGGGTGGCTGTATCATTTTCCTCTTTACAACAATCTTTAAGTGGACAGTGTTTAAGTTACTTCTCCTCCCTCTGCTGCAGGCTCACAACACCAAACACTAGAGCTCATTCTGCTACAGTTCATTACGAAGTACAGTGAGTGAAAGCTTGGAGAAAAAACATACCTCCTAAATAGAGCTAATATTCTCCCCTCCTTCCCTGACAGATGAGATTGGAACAAGAGAAGTATGTAGACTTGTCTCTTTCCCACAAGAACATCCTCTGTCAATAATTTTGCCAAAGGAACAAGTAAATTTGCAGAAACCCCACTGTTGGAGCTTTTCCCAAGAGCTGCACTGGATGTTCCTTGGAGCTGTAACTCTGAGCAGGACACCACCAAGGTTTTCCATCAGAATAATAAAGAGGAGGGGGGTGGAGGGCAGCGGGTTTCTCCTATTTTGACTATTGCTCCTAGCCTTCCCTCTCAAAGTTGATAGCATATTCTCCAAAAATATCTCAACTCTTACTGGTCAACATTTCTTGACCAAGCATCTCCTCAGGACATTTGACAAGCTGCGATTTCTACTGGTGTGTAGCAGCACCTGGAGGACAGCATTTCTCAAGCACTTCCATTTGTATTACTTGTTCCTTTCTGATGTGCCAGATCCCACCTCACCTGTTTATCTTGTGTCTTGCCTTGTGCCAGACTCTTCAGCTCTCTCTCACTGCTCCATTTCTGTCTGCATCCACACTCCCTCCAGACCCAGTGAACAAACCCCAAATGTACTGGTATTTGTGAGCATCTAGTAACTGAGCAGCATAGACAGTGTCTGAGCCTCCAAGGCCCTTCCTTTGTGTGCATATCTGGGGAGCTTTCTTTACTCTTTGTGGGTTGCTTTGAGACTTGACCTTGCTAAGAACTGCTGTTCCTGACCTTGTACAGATCTAATGGTCTCACCTTCTAGTGGTTGAACTTAAGTAGCAGGAAAAATCTGGTGCCTTGGCAATGGCAAGTAGGAACTAGTGGCTTGTATGAGAGCGTGGTAAACAATGGGAGTGCAGAGGAATGAAGTTAGTGAGGAATGACAGGAGAAAATCTGTTGGGTTCTTTGAATTGCTTCAGGTCAGAAAGTTGTCTACTGGCTTCTCTAAAGGTAACTAAACCACACCCAGACCTTTGTAAATCCTTGCAATGGTCCTGCTTGCATACCTGAGTGTAAGCTGGGTAGACACAGGTTTGGTCTGTGGGGTTCTTAGAGCCTGGTGTTAGGGCTATGCATGCATAGACACACCCACCTTGTGCTTCTAGCTTGAGGGTCAGGAAGAGGAGAAAAGATGCTCATCTGTACAAGTTAGACCAGACAGTGTGACTGTGCTGGGCAGTTCCTGATGGCAGGTGGAAGGGAAACTTCATGTTGTTTCTTACATAAGTGTCTGTCAGAAGCACCCCTGCCTGCTGGTGTCGCACCAGGAGGTGTGAGCAGCAGGATGGGAGCTCTTGGCAAATTGGTGTGTCTGGCTCTGTGCTGAACTCCAGTCCCCAAAGCAGGAGAAAAACTCCAGTGTTGTAATGAGCTGCAGGGCTAATTGGCACCACATAACTAATTAATTTGGGTACCGGTCTGCAGTGATATGATTATGCTGCTTCTGGCCCCCAAGCAGGCTTGTGTTCTCTGTGTGGCATCACGGTGATCTTTGTGGGTTACAGAACATTGCACAAGGAGGGGTCTGGGGGCTTTGTGTTTGTCTGTTTGTTTGTTTGTTTGTTTGTTTGTTTTTTAAAAAGAGGAAACCACAGGAAGGAGGAGTCTGGAGTCTGAAAGGAGTGCCTGGGAGCAGGGATCCAGGGTGAGGAGCTGTTGGATTTGAAGTTATGCGTGCACTTTGTGTGGGGTGATGATGTAGCTTTGAAGCAGACTGGAACAGGTGAACATCTCCCTGAACTGCCCTGGGGCTGCTCAGCAGCCTGTGCCCTGCTGCTGTGATGGGCAAGCTTCTGACAGTGGGGAAAAATAAAAAAGATGAACAATGTAATACTTAAGCAATAATAGCCTGTGCATTGTAAATTAGTAGATGGCCTGCCCCTTTGACCTGCAATTCAGTCTTACTCTGCTCCACTG